>JAZGTK010012907.1:0-14639 GCA_036877625.1 Ambastaia sidthimunki | reverse complement strand
TATAAACACAGTGCTGTGCATCATTACCTTGCTGGTATCTCGATATTGGAGATGGCGTAGAAGTATTTGAGCAGGTTATCTCTTTGAACGTACGTTCCTCCCAGCGCTGGTCTCAGCAGCCGAAGTCGCAGGTTTGTGAAGGTGAAAAAGTCTCGGAGACCTTTCATACTCTCCATGCGTGTGTACAGGTTGTCCATATTTTGTAATTTTGACCCTGCAAATATGGCAAAGCGTTCCCGGACCTCAAACCGCACGTTCTTTTCGTTCTTAGAACCGACCCAACGGGAGTACTGCTCGGTGCACAAAACTCTGGTGACGTTAGTGGCCGTCAGATCCTGAACCCTTTTGGGCAGCATCCCAAAGGCGTCCATGCAGTCGTCAGCGTAGTATTGGTAAGGCTGCCAGTTTCGCCCGTAATTCAGAGATTTATCCAGCACCATTATTGTGGGCCGCCCGTATTCAAAGGTTATCTGGATGTCATCGGTTAACTCAAGGCTTTTGTTCCAGGATAAAGAAATGTTGGCCAGAAGAGGCTCCGGAAAGCGACTCCATGTCACAGTTTGCCAGTATGTGATGAGTCCGGTCCGTTCCCGGTCCTTCATCAGTTCTGGAGGATGGGCGAGTTCTTTGGTGGAGGCGTCGCATTCATCACTACACAGGTATGGGTTTTCCTAAAGAGAAAAGAGACAATACAGAAGATGAAATGTGATATAAGTGGTAGTCTATTAACTGTAGCCTCTCTGTCGCCATCTCTGGTTAAGACATAAAATTGCAGGTTACTTTATGTACTTTACATTAATTACGTTAAAGTCAAATGAAGCCAAACTGACTTTTCTGGGGAAATCTGACCTGACAGCTCAAATGATAACTCATTATTATAAATTTACAGTTGCAAATCAGGGGAAGATAAGGAGGTTGTTTTGAGCACTGGTCTGTTATGTTCTTCTAGAAAGCTCTAAAAAACTGGACCTTCTTAGAACTTTCAAAATAACACTTTTTAATGTTTTAATTGTTACTTAAGTGAAACGTTGGGGAAACATTCTTACAACCTAAAATAGTTATCTGGTGCCTATAATATTAACTTCTCTGCATTTTAATGTCTTTTATTGAAGCGTTCTAATGTCCCATCACTACTGTTCATTTCAAGGTATAAACCTTTGCTCTACTGACACACCAGGTGTACGGATTAGCTCACCGGTTGCCATCTGCTCACCCTTGAACCTTTAATTCCCTTGTAAGTAAGCAACAGTCATCCCAGACAACAAGCATTCAGGGAGTTAAAAGTCTCAGCAGAAACTTGCACACGTTGCAACCTTTAAAACTGACAGCTCAGTGTCCACCCACCGTTATTGTTATACAGCCGCACACTTTAATGCTCCTCGGGCCAAGTGTTTTTATGCTCCATTAGCTTCCATTAAGAAATAATTTAGGCTACCTGCTCCAGCCATCTGGACCACCATAACGCATTGATCCAGGAGAACCGTAGCCCGTCTCGCTCCTCTGTCTCACTCCTGTCGTCTCTCCCCACAACACAAATCCAGTCTGTTGCACCAGGTGGCTCTTAGACTAAACCTACAGCTTTCTTCCTAGGAAGCGTTACGCTAAAGAGCAGCACAAACGTTAATGGAATGTTTGCCCGCTGCTTGGCAGCACCAGGAGCCCATGTCAATGAACAGAGAATTTGATAGTTTTGGTAACCGGTGGTCTTGCATAAACTGTAGCTACACTGGGTTCTGCTGATACAGAATGCCAGGAAGAATTTCATAGGCCCCAAATAATAAAGAAAAGTGCAATAATAACTCAATAAATAATGCGATATGTGATAAGATAATGCTTTAAGTTTGTAAAGTCAATTTAAATTATATTAAAATAGGTTTAATGCAAACTGACTTTAATGCATGTAGATTTATTACGTTTCAGTGTCAAACTCATTCTGTTGTTGTAAGATGTTATTGTATCATTGAGAATATTTTGATCATTTTGATAATGTTCCTGTAGCTCAGTTGGTAGAGCATTGCGTTAGCAAGACAAAGGTTTTGAGTTTGACTCCCAGGAAACACAATGACAAAAACTGTACTGTAGACTCAGTACAGTAAGGCCTAGAATGTTATCAAGGGCCCGGGAACAGAGATGAACCCTGATATGAAGGATTTGTATGAGCCTAGAAGTGACACTTTTTGTTAATTTAGCTTCACCCATATGTACAGTATCAGCTATCAAGCAAAAATACTCCCAGAAGTGAAATATTTGTGGCTGAATGTTGCTGAAGTATTTGGCACAACTGTCAGTGAAACCTCTGATAACATCAGACTAATGAATAATCCTCCATCTCATTAGCTTCACACACTTTTAATGGGAATTTCTAAACCTGTCCTAATGAGGCCAGTGCTGTTGCATGTTAAATATAGAGTTACATTGATTAGGAAATCCCACAATGCATCTGTTTATAGAGGCTGGGCGAGCTATGAATAGAAAGATGGGTGTGTTTTCCTAAAATAAACCAAATTAATTTGGCAGCTTGTTGTAAAACCTTGTTGTGTTTCATCAGAACCGTCATTTACAGCAGAAGTGCTTAGAAGCAGTATGAAATATCCTGACCAAGCATACATACAGTGAGTAAAATATAAGGCACAGAAGAAGATATTTTGAGAAATGTCAATGGATGCCACTGTTGTTTGGTTGCTAATGTACTTTGAAATATCTTCTTTTGTGTTCCTCAGAAGCAAAATGTCATGCAGGTTTGGAATGGCACGACGGTGAGTAAATGATGTAAGAATTTTCATTTTGGGGTGAACTGTCCCTTTAATTACACTGAAGGCTGTTCCCTCCGGACACTCAGTCATATAACAGCTGGTGCAAAACAGCTTCAGTGGGAAACAGACTCCTAATTATACCAGCCAAAAAAGTGACTTGCACAAGAGCTCCAGCCGTCCCGGAGAGTGTCAGAACACGACTTAAATATTCAAATACATTATGAAACCATTTCAGGCAATTGACTCAGCTTAGTACTGTTTGTGCAGTTTGCACACGCTCTTTCTGCTGAGTGTGAGATTTTAATCTGCATTGCACAATTCAAATACATTTTAAATTTGTTCTGGATTTGTTTTACACTTTAAATTAAAGACAGCAGTGAGAAATAAGACAGCGTGTGCTAAACATCAAGATGTTATCAGTAGTGTATCACTTTCACAAGTGTTTTGAAGACAGATCGCTTTCATACAAATGTGAACCGGATGAAGTGAACTACACTGTACACCTTTTAAAGCTTGTGTTCATACTCTGAGAACCTGCTCTAATTCTGAAACACTTGCTGTATATAATATTACAGTACGTTGTATATACATTTTACATTTATGCGTTTAGCAAACGCTTTTATGATGTACCAACTGAGCTACAGGAACACTACTGTATTTTGACATATATTTTTAATTATTGTCCATCTTTTGCTCTATCTAGTACTAGAACTACTTTTTTACTGAGGGTTTTACTGAGAAGATAAAACTAACAATGCTTTTACTGGTTTTTAATCAATTAGACACAACATGACATGTAAATTATTACAATAAGACATGGTGGTTTAAAGTGATTCCAGGACCTGAGGCTGCATGAAAACAGGCAGATTATTGTGTGTGGACACACGGAAACAAACTCCAGCCCCTTTGGGAATACGAGATGCAGGGGGATGCATTTTGGATTCATGGAAAATTCATGAGAACAGCCAAAAACTAACAAGCTACAGGATTTTCTGTGACAAACAAATTTATAACCATAGGACTGATGTTTTCCATTTTTACTAGAAAAATAACAAATCTGGACCAAATGTGCTCATTTATCCATGATGCATTGCAAGAACATGCAGTTACTCTATCTGCTAAATTTAGTGCTGGCTCGTCCTGTGTTTCTAAAACGGGCCAATAGGATTATTCCTCATATGGCTCTGCGACTGGAGAGAGAGGTTTCATTCAAATACTATGTGCGATAGCAATAAACAACACAGGTTAAGTCCCGTTTCAAACACTGTTAGCGTTCAGATGTGTACTGTATGCAGTAATAAGTCATCTTTTCTGCTTAGCTAAGCTAAAATCCTCTTGCCTTCCTGTTCTTAATTCTCTCTCTCTCTCTCTCTCCCTCATTAGCTTGTGCAACATACAACGAGAGTTTCCAGCGGTAGCTAACATCACGCAAGAGAGAGAAAGAAGAAAGCACAGCGCTGAGGAAAAATGCAGCCGCATCTCCTGTGGGCGCTGAGTGACTGAAATTTCCTCTAAATCTTTAATGAGCCGGAAAGCTTTTCCAAAGAACGTGAAGTTGCCAGATCCAGAGGGCTTACTTGGATCAATTAACTCACTTTCGATGTGAGGAAAAAGGAACGCTGATTGTAAACACAGTTTCATCCGACTTAACAGAGTGCCAAACTCACTATATCAAATATATGTTTTGTATGGGTTGTCAAATTTAAATGAACCTGTAGTATTTGTGTCTAATAGCATCAGGCCTGTTGGTTCACGAGCGATTTGTGAACAGAAAACGCAAAATTCAAACACCTGTTATTCACACAGTTTTCATTTTCCTCATCCCTTGTGCCTATTGACAAGTTTAATAGTGATTTCAGCTGTCAGTTAGCATTTACTCTCAGCTCCATTTAACACATTTAAGTTTGTCACATTTTTACACACAGTAAATCACCATGATGGCAAAACATACTATTCTTACTGTTTTGTGTAATATTACAGTGTTTTTTTAATAAATGATTAATCTGTGCACATCATTTATTTTTTATAACTCTGAAAATGTTTTTTCTCTCTGAAACAGACCTTCTCTGATGACATCAGTTTGATGGCTTGTCTCCGCCCTGTATACCTGTATAACTTACTAAAAGACCAGCTTACTAAAATATCTTACAAAATATATACAAAATATCTTCTTTTGTGCCTCAAAATAAGGTCAAACAGCTTTGGAATGACATGAAGGTGAATAAATCATGGAATAAGTTTAGTTTTTGGGTAAACTTTCCCGTTAAACAATCTCTGTAAAGAATATCTCCTACTACAAAATGTAAATTCCCTGAGTTGTGCTTGTAAACGTGTGAAATTGGCTTTTTCTTAACACGAAATTTCAGCCATGAATCCTCAGCGCTAAAACGGCATCTGACTGCAAGCCGAGGAGCTCCTCTCTCGTGGAGTCAGTTTGATCTTGTGAATGTTTAGAAGGTCTCCTCAGTTTTAAGTGCCTGGCCCATCGGCCCTCCCTCCTCTCTGAACATCTGAATGCAGAGAGGCTGATCAGTGGATGAACAGTCAGCTTTTATTGATCTGAGGAGAAAGTGCTGACAGCGAAGGACAAGACTACACCCTTCTCCTCCAGCTCATATCTGCTTTCTTCTGCTCGCTAAGCCGCCTCGGGTCGACATGAAAAAATATTCTGAAATCAGTATGCACGAAATACACGCTCTTGCGTTGGGTTATCGTATGAATAGTGATGAAGAGGAGAAATTTTCATGTGGTGCAACTGGGGAAACTTGCAGGAATTTGGGTCCAAATTGAATTTTTGGTAAACAATTAAAACTGTGCCACAAGGTGTCGGCTATGCTTTAGCTACGTGTGATTTGAATGTTAATTTCTAAAATGTTATGGAGTTTAGCTAGAATCTGAACTGATAGATTTTTGTGTAAGTTCTAATCGCTATCATTAAATTGCTTTAAATGTATTGCCACTATTTCAGCCTCTTGTGTAGATAGCAGCATTGAAATGAGTCATTGAAAATCCCATATCAGTTAACCACTACACCGTAAAACATTTAGCTGCCTTTTTAGCTGGTTTAAAGTCTAACCAAATTGGCTGTACAAGTCATTTCAACACGACTGGTGTAGAGTTGTTGTAACTTGCTTAATCAAATTTAAACTCATTTTGATGATGATTTTTACAGTGTATTAGTGATCCCTTAAAATACATCATGCTAACATTTCCGCTAGTCAGCTCCATAAAACTTTACATAGAATTTAAGAACCATAAACTGTTTCTCTCCTAAATCTATAACCACAAGTAAAAACATTTAAATCATTGTGCTTGTGCAGGACAGCGTTTGCTTCTTTAAAAACAAATTGGTGTCTGAATTCAGAAGCCTCTAACAGAACAGCTACCCACTAAATTTCTCTTGCGTGCGCCGCATGGTATAAGGTGCGAGTGATGTCATACAATGAGTAAAGTCCACCCCCCACGACAGCATCCTGTTTCTTATCCGCACACTCTAAATGTGTGTGAATTATGTGAATTATCACCTGCCAGACGCATGATTCCGTCTCTCCGTGCGTAGTGTCAGTCCAGCTGGACAAATCCTCTCAGATATCAGTGCAATCAAAGCATCGCTTCCCCAGCTAATAATTTTAGATTGCAAGAACATTTCCACAATGTTCTTGGTTAAAAGAATGTTATCAAAATATTTTTTTAAGTCTGTAACATTTTACAAAATACAGAGTTCCACTAACAACTTAAGAATAACTTTTTGATATATATGATATATGATGTTAAAAACATTCTACTAATGTTACTGCACTTTTTAACATTTTTATAACTTTAAGAGAACTCTTAGAGAATGTTAGCCAAGATTCTGAAAACGTTCCCTGGTTGGTTGAATGTCTGATGGAGATTAATTGCTACCTCGTACCTCACAAACCTGACAGAGAGCAACATTGCCAAACATTTATCTCCAAAAAACATTTTTGTATAAAAAATTGCATTAAGGATGTGCTGAATAGTGTTTGTAGTACCCTTGCCCTAATCTCCTGTCTGACTTGCAGGGTCACTCAAATATCATGTACACTGGCCACCAGATGTGTCTCGGGAAAGACGCGGGCTGCTTGCGACCTCACGCTTGTGCGTTGTGAGTTGATTTGCATGAATAATCCTGTGGTGACTGATGTCTCATGCACGGAAGCAAACTACACTGCAGAACAGCTGTGTGTGCAAATTTACACACCCACTTAGGCTTTGTTTTCTCTCTGACCAAACACACTTTAAAGGCCACATGTTGCAGATTTAAAGCACATTATACACCTATCAGTGTCACAAAACTGTGATATATATGTGCATATACCATATATATATATATTTATACACATACATATATATACACACACTAGATAGATAGATAGATAGATAGATAGATAGATAGATAGATAGATAGATAGATAGATAGATAGATAGATAGATAGATAGATAGATAGATAGATCAAATTATGTGTGTGCGTCATGTGTGTATGTCATATATAAACATATAATTTTCTATTGTGCTTTTATTCTAAAAATAAACTGCACAGCTAGCCGGATTCCTTTTCTTATGTGTGATGATGAAATGGTGTTTAAATGTATTGTGATAATATAAAGGACAAATTGGAAATCAGACCTCAGAGCTCCTGAATTTCCGTTGCAGGTTAAGCACAATATTTATCTTTGCAAACTTAATATGATGTCATGTAATTTCTTTAAAGCACTCGAATTAGTTCACTGCAGACTGTTTAACAGTCACGCAATACAATGACATGTAACTGTATTGCCACTTATTACACATGGGCTGTTGGGCAATAAACGTGACGGGAAACAGTATATTTGCACGGGAATACAAGTAAAACGTTCCAGAAGAAAAGATGCAATTGAATGAAACAGCAGATAATTACAGTCCAAACTCACCAAAGTACAGAATCTCTCTGGTGGGTTCCCACATGTGATGTCAGGGGGCTCCACTCGAACCTGCATGTATTCCTTCATGGACATGGGTTTGGGTTGACAGGCATAAAACTCCCATGTGGGTCCATCATCTGTACTGACCAGTGACTTACAGATATCGTACTGGCCCAGAGTCAGAGAGATGCACTGTAAGAGCAGGAGTGCCCGGGACAGCATGATGCTGGTGGGGTCCATGGGTGTGGAGAAAGGCAAGAGGTGCCACAGCTATTGGGAATATCAGCATGGAAATGATTTAGTTTTCGAAATCCATTGTGGTATCAGTTTTTCCAAACGGGCAAAGTCTCATCTTCAATAGGGGAGTGCGTGTGGCTTTGTACAAGGTGTGTGATTGTTTGTACAGAGGTGTAATTCTCAAATCCTTTGCAGCATCTTTAAATTCAGTGTTCAGTTTTAGACTTCGGAAGCAGTTCAGAGATGTCAAGCAGACGGTGCGGTTTTTGCGCAATGATGCGTGGTGTCGGAGTCCAGCCTAAGATGCATGTGTGAAAGCATGAGCTGTTTCATTTCTGATGTTTAATCTAGAAAATAAAACAGAACAACACATATAACCAAACAATCAAGGATAACTGAACTTTTAAAGCATTTTTTTGAGAAACTGCCTCTTTATCACGGCGTGGAGAGAAACGCGCTAGTCGAGTGGATCAGAAACTTTTACACTTTGAACTTAAAACATACAAACCATATACATGTTTATTTTTAAATACATTAATTACCTCATATGTACGCGACGACGCTTTAAAATTCATGCAACTTTTATGTATCCTATTGTTATTATGACGCAGCATGAGATGCGCGTAAATATAAAACTTTAAAATAATTTAATAGCAGAATTGACCCTCAAAAATTGATAGAAAGCAAACCAAGAGAAAAGTTATGCTCTTTTCAAAAAGCAAAAAGTGTAAAACTAGCCGGCATTATATTTTTTAGGTTAAAGTGAAAATAAGACTATATATGCTTATCGTGATCCAAACGCATAGACGAGTCGGCGTGTCCAATGGCCAAAAAATGACCCAGTATTTACAGTATAAAAGTAACGCACTGGAGTAAACTTACCCTGGGGTCCGGAGAGCTCAGCATCTTTACTGTCCCAGATAAATGTCTTTTCTAAAGACTTCTCCTGTCATACCATTTAAACCAGATGAGAAGACATGCGGGCGATCTTCCTCAGATCAGCGCGTTCCTCTCCGTGCGTTCCGCGGCTGCCGCGCACTTTGTTGGAAAGCATTCTAGATAGACGAGCTAGATAGATGCTTTAGATCCAGAAACGAGCCGTGCATTGCCTGAACCCCCCAGTGAAAGTTTCCGTATCTCTCCCTGCTTTCATTGATGTCTCTGTCCTGTGCGCTCAAGGACATACTTCATACTATCCCGTCTCTCCTGCTTGTCTTATTCCATCCCCGGTGCTGCTCCATTCAATTGACCTTATCTAAGCCATCTGTTATGCTCACATTTACTATCTGTACGTGCATCTTAATAGCCGACTCTCATTTTTATTTAGGAGGAATCCGAAATGGTTTTGGCTACTCCAAACTGCCCTCCTTGACTAGCTGAAGTAATGTGAAACATAAGTTTATCTACGGGCTTGGAGTGCAGAACCGTCCCACCAGCAGCAGTCAGTCCGCCCCGCTTAAAGGGGCAGATCAGGTGCAGAAAGCAGAGACTCACCCCCTTAATATAACATTAAAATACAATTGTAAACACCATTCTGCCAAATGCAGTAAACAAAACATCATATAAAGGCTTTGTCAGGTTGAATGTGGTCACACTGAGCAACTTTTTATTCGTTAAAATTATTAATTAATAGGACTGAATAAATTTGATTACATTGGGTTACAGCTTAATTTTAAGGACCAGAATAGGTCATTTTTTACAATAAATTCAACAATGATAATATGCACAGTTTAAAAGAAATACCATATTGATATTCATATTAATAGGTAACTGTGTTATTTTGACAATAACTTTTATTACGATGGTAAATCTTCTGCTTTTACCTTTTTTATTACCCGATTTATTTGTTCAGATTAAAGCAATTGAATATTCACTGTTCTTGCTTTTTAACTTTAT
Source organism: Ambastaia sidthimunki (assembly GCA_036877625.1). Classification (NCBI taxonomy): domain Eukaryota; kingdom Metazoa; phylum Chordata; class Actinopteri; order Cypriniformes; family Botiidae; genus Ambastaia; species Ambastaia sidthimunki. The sequence goes on along the minus strand of JAZGTK010012907.1, from coordinate 4,830 downwards.
ACCAGTTAATTCATTTTCTTGTTATTGAGTTTTAATAAATAAAATGTAAGCAAATACTAAAATAGAATACATAAAATGTGTAATTCAAATTATTTTGTTGGTGTTTACGCAATTACTACCCAAAACCGGCACTTGCAAAACTGACAGGCAATCTGTGCGGATCGCGTCGTCGCTTGACTGATAAAAACTACAAATACCATCATCAGTCAGACTGTATGACGTCATCGTGCGCCAGCGGCCGCTCTCTGAGGCGCAACAATGGCGGATGTTATGAATGTTGGGGTGAATTTAGAGGCTTTTTCACAAGCTATTAATGCCATTCAAGCTCTCCGATCCAGCGTCACAAGGGTGTTTGACTCTCTTAAGGATGGGATGAAGAATAAGGAAACCCTTGAAGGGCGGGAAAAAGCCTTTATGACCGAATTCCAAGATAATTTACAGTCAGTCAATCGGGATCTGAAGTAAGTCTGTTGCCATGGCAATGTACCAACCCCTTCATAAACGTACAACGATCATAGTAATTTCTGCACAGATGCTTTGATTAGTACAGTTATGGTTGATGTAATAAATCAGTGGTAGCTGATTAGTTATTAGTTACCACCGTTTGTTAAAGGCGGATAGGCTGTTTCTTTCATGTTAGCTGAAAGTCTCTTTACATAGTAATAGCAATCACTAAATGGTCAAAATATATTAATACACATATTTATATCTAATGTGGAAGGCGCAAGACCATAAAATGTTTGTCCAATCATTGCATTCGGTCCGAATGGAATGACAGGACGTTCTAGCTGCCTGTCAGATTATGTGCGTTTATGTGTTTTGGTGGGGGCGTGGCTTTGGAGATTGCTCTGAAGGGAGGGTGGGATGTTATGCCTGCAAAGCTTGCTTGTTATTGCTAGCCTCTCTGAAATTGCCTTTAATAATAATCCCATAATCCATATAATCCCATAATAAGTGTGTTAGTTTCTCTAAGTATGAAGAACATAAACTTACCAGCGTGACTCTTTGGTTCTCTCTGTTTCTACAGTGAACTGGAGCGTCTCAGTACGCTGGTCGGCAGGCCGTCAGAGAGTCACCCCTTACACAACAGTGGCCTGCTCAGTTTAGACCCAGTACAGGACAAGACCCCTCTGTACAGCCAGCTGCTCCAGGCTTACAAATGGTCCAATAAAGTAAGTTGTCGGCATTTTGCTGTTTTTTGCTGGGAGTCGTTATGTAACCCAAACAGGTGAACTGGAAGATAGAAATACAATTGCTTTGTATTGTACTGTGAATATGTTAAACACCCTTAATGGACAAATCCAATATACCATAAATCACTCCAGAGAATCAATTCTGACTGACATTTTAAGGGTCACCTTGATAAGATCAGTGGATTTTAATGGCTGAAGGTTGTTTGGTTTTTAAACAAATAGTCAGTTTACACTGGTGAAGCATTTATGAGACAGAATATATAAGCATTGATTGTCTTTTGGCAAGTTGTCTTTTGAGATAGAAAGCGATTTGTGTCTTTATTCAATGGTTGTTCAGTTGTTGTAAGGTTTGATTTAAATTGTGTAATTCTTTAGGTTACTGGTTAATCAGTTTGCAAGTTTTTATTCACATTTGGCTCTTGAAAGTGGTCATTTCAGACAGACATATTAATTTTGGTTAAACCGGTGTTTTCCAGTTTCTCTGTGTTCTGTCATTCTGACATGTGGTGTCTTACAGCTGCTTTCCTGTGATTAAACATGGCTGATAACATTCTGTGTCTCCAGGAGTTTGACATTAGATTAGGGCTTTACAGTCATATGTTATATCAAGAACACAGTGATGCAGGTGCAAAACCATGAAGTGGGTAGAAGTAAAAATAGTTCTAAATTCTAAAACACACAGACAGCCTGTAAACTCTCTATAATCTCTGAAATATGTGCAATAATTGTTCTAATATGTTTCTTTCACTGCTGCGTTTTGAATTATTTGCTGTTTATCATTCATATGTGTTTCTTTGGTAAATAAGGCAGAATATTCAGATATTGATTATTTTTTTATGTGGTTAAACTGTCTTAGTACTTATAATTGGCTTTATTTTTAAGGTTTTGCTGAACTTTTTTCTTTTCTCTGTCTTTACCGCAGTTTTTTATGAAGCGTCAGTTTTGACTTCGTTTAGTTTCTAAAACGTGGCTACAAATCCATGCACATATATTCCAGATTAATGTGAATTCATCCATACCGTCATGGACTGTTCAGACTCAATGGAGACATAGAATCAAATATCAGCATTGTAGCAGTGAAACCTACACCATTTCTTCTGATAATACTGTTAGCTTCTAATCAAGAGGAAGTCGGTCTGCAGTTTGATGATCTAATTCTCAGCCCTGTAGCCCATGAGAGGCTTGTAGCTTGTAGCTGTTGATTAGCTTAATGTAACGTGAGATCTTCAGAATGCAGAAGAATCCAGAGTTGGTTCGCTTGCTCGTCTGGAAAAACAAAGCTGTGTTACGGTTGCCTTGTAAATGTTTCTTTGATCCCCAGAAGGCAGTGAAAGTAGCTTCTCCTCGGCTCAGACAAACAAAAAGGTCCTTGAGCGATTTTTTTCGATAGAACGCACGCGGCGTCTCGCTCCAGAGAGCGCACACTTGAGATTCAATAGATGTGGGTGTTCTCACAGCAGAACCAACATTTGCTCAATATCCATTACAGCTGAGTGCTTTGACTTCTTTTGATCTCGAGTACGTCTTCTGTCTTAAGTGTTATTGAACAAGATTTGCTATTCTTACTGTAAATGCAATTTTGCGTGGCGTCTGTGCTCCGTTCTCGCGATCTTTGATGCTTTGGCCTCATGCAGGTGACATTAGAATGGAATTAGGAACAGGTTTTAATGGGAAATGCTCTCTTTGCTCCGTGTTTGGTCACCGTGGGTCCATTCTTAATTTGTTTTATTATGAAATCTTGCGATTAAGTGGCGGAGGGTTCGAGTAATAGGTTATTAAAGGGTGAAGATTGTTTTGCCGCGCTAGTTCAGTTGGGCATGAATTGGTTGATGTCACAGGCTTTTTTTGCCCTGATGTGGATTGACTGGGTGAAAGCACACGATCAATAGCAGCTTCTGATCTGTTGGTCTCTCCACCATCTACATAGTGTTAGGTGGACACAGGTCGTATTCCTCCAACAAACTAAATCCGTTCAGCTTTGCTGTTGCATGGAAAGGATAGCAGCTCTTGAGATGTTTTTCACTTGTTGTATTCTGATAAATTAAACTTTTTTTTTTTTAGGTCACACAGGAGTTAAATTGTTTTGGAATGTTTCGTGTGTCCTCATGACCGGAGGTGCTTTTATAATTTGTTTTTTAAAATAGTGTTTGTGTGCCTCTTTTTATTTATTGAAAGCATTTAGCCTCATACTCTGCCAAAGATTTTTTCTGTTATGACTTTTGCTTGCTAAGAAATACTCTTCGCAATATATTTCATCTGCAACGTTTTTGAGTGAAAGTGTAGGTTTGGACTTGATTATAAAGATTGGGATTTGATCAGATGATAGATTGAGAAGACAAGATCGGCTACAACGTTACTGGTTAATTTTATCTTCTATACACAGTTGCATCAGCTGAAAAGTCATAGCAGAGACAGGTAATACATTTTGATTAAAGGTGATGCGTGTTTTTTTTTTGGATGCTGAAATACTTTTCCTTTTCTCAGTTTAATATGCAGAGACAGTTGTAAGTAGGCCATTTGTAAACTGATTCTTTTGAAAGTGTAAAAACTATGACTCTGTCAAAACTTTGCTTTGTTTGTTTGTTTGAGATCCCCAACACAACCAATGTGTCCATTGGCTCAACCAATGGAGTCACTTTTAGGACAGAACTGTCTGTTTATCTGACCAATGGTGGATGAGGTCATTATTTAAATAACCTTTAAAGGTTTGTCTTTCTCACATTCTAAATTTAAAGCTGCAATCCATAACTTTGTAAATGACATATCTGTGTTTAGCACTCCTTATCTTACCCTGATTTATGATTGTAAGTTCATAATAATTAATAATTCAAGCTGTCAGGTGTGATATTCCAGGAATTGTCATTTTGGCTTCAGTTGACTTAAACATATGTAATGAAAAGTATGTAAAGAAACCTGCAGTTTTATGTTTCAAACAGAGATGGCGATAGAGAGGCAGAAGTTACAGATTGCAGTTTTAAAGACTGAATTCTGCTGGTTTCATTAGTTCTGGTCTATTTCTGCAGTAGAGTGAGTTTTAAGCTTCTTTCCCTGGCGTGTGGTCGGGCAGCTGTTTTCCCACACTCTGAGGGTGAGGGCATTAGGGCAGGATTAGGTGTGTTGCGGCTGGGCGGTGTGGAGGTGGACACGGGCGTGGGGCCAGACCAAGCCTCCCTGCAGAAATATCGATGCTTCCCCGCTGTCTGCCACCCATCCCACTGTAAACGCGATCAATGCGAACATTTCCGCCATGCAAATTAGCCCAGGATTAATGCACAGGGTGCTTTTAGTGGGGCTGTTTTTGGCCATTGTTTCCTTTGAGTCCTTCAGTACCTCAGTCTGGTACCGTGACTCATCTCTTCTACCTGTCCATCAGACACCATTTGGGGTTCAGAGTTGGATGGAGTTTTATTGTTAGATATATAGACCGCTATAGAACACTATTATCTGTGAGCACATTTCTGTAACCGTTCTCAATCCAAAAAGAGCTTTTATTAAAGCTGAAATCCACTTTATATTCGGTAAAAATGGAACAAAAACAGTTATTGGGCAAGTACATAGATCAGTGTTCAGCACAATCTTACCTTACCCCATTTCCAACAGTTAGTTTATAATAATGATTTATAATTTGAGTTGTTGG
>JAZGTK010012906.1:1881-14640 GCA_036877625.1 Ambastaia sidthimunki | reverse complement strand
CACCAGGCTAATCAAAACCAGCTGCTGTGATTAGCTGGGATCCCCCTAACAGAGCAAGAACATTATTTATGCTTTTTTATCTTCTTCCATCACATCCAGTTGTCTCTTGAGAGTTGATATGAAACACTCTGTTTCTCTGCCACACATATTACAGATAATAAATGAATGAGCATGTTTCTTGGGGTTCAGCAGGACCTGAAGAGAGGCCCTTTTATAGATGATAGCAATTGAAGGAGACTTTTGGAACACACACACACAAACACATGCATGCAATGATTTTATTGGTTTTGATTGGCCTAAACACTATGTGTTAGTATGATGTTATATGAGTTCTGGCAAGCCCAAATCTGTTGACTTTTTTACACATTTTCTGTATATATTTTAAAGCACAAGCAGTCAAAATTAATTATTTTTTCTAGCCACGACAAACTTCAGTTGTTTTGGCCATAAAACCTAAACACACAAATTTATCAAAGTGCATTGTGGGATTGCTGATAATGGCCATCACTACAAATACCTCCACTGAGCAGCTGGTAGGCCTGCTTTAGTTGTCCATTATGTTGATCTTTAGAGATTCAGAGCTCATTGTGTTTCAGTCGTTTTGTGGCGCTAATAAACCTAAAACTGCCAGTAAATCTTCTTTACACAATGGTTGCCATGACAAACATATCTCAGAAGGGAGTAATGCATTATGGCAGCTGGTCTGTTCCCACATAAACAAATCTCTCAGGTTGTTTACTTATGCAGATGAGCCCATAAGAGAGAGGAAGACTCTTTGACTGCTTTGAAGTTAAGAAGATACCTGCGTTCATTCAGGTAATTCTTACAATAAAAGCATTTGTTGCCATTTCGTTACCAGGCAATGAATGTTTCACGCTTTTGCTACAAAACTTTGTGCTGGGACTCATCTGAAATTTACATGCAGGTTAGTTAGAGCAAGTGCAACTAAACTTACCAGGAAAGAAAACATTACTTGCATCAAGATATCTCAAAAGACAAGGAAGCTAATTAAACATTCCTGATGTTTAGGGTCAGAATTCTTTTCATCAATAATTTGATTAAACAATTTGATTACCAAAATAAAGTTATGTACGAAATTTACCCTCGTAGTAATACATAAAACTACTGTATAGATAAATTGTACTATGTACTACAGTTTTCCAAACTTTTCAAATTCCCTCTACACTCAGACAAACCTGGCTGATAAAGTTCTATTATATTAATGTGGAAATGTTATATCTGTTAATATAGTATGTTCACCTTTTGTTTAAGCTACTACATGTCATATCTTGCCTAGTGTACTGGAGTCACCATCAGATTTTAAGGCTCTTCCATCTCCAAAATCTCAATTTAACCTCTGTTGCTGGACTGCCTTGTCCAGTTGTGTTAACAGGTGCCATAATGAATGATCAAGAAACAGTGTCTCATAAAAGCAAAACAAAGGGAAAGAGATTTCACTCCACAGAATATCTGCAAACTCATTTAGAAACTATGTAATGCGATAGAGTAACATTTAGCTCAAGCATTTGTGTCCTGTTGGTTTCACAAACAAATTTTTAGTAAATTTGAAAGCCAGCTGTGGTCATCTGCAATATGAGACAGTTCTGTGGAAGTTGATAATATTCCACAAGCATTCCTTTGGGAATTTAAACCAAGTTCTTAAGCAAAAATTCTTTGGATATGACCACCCATCACAGCATTCCCAAGCTTGTCTTCCCACAATCCTAAACGTTGATTTTCTGGTGCACTGAGCTCTAACATTCGACTATAGTGTGATGTGTTTATGCTTTACTATTCCAGGAAAAGGGGCTCCTGATCATGACTTAAATTGTACTTCTCTATGTAACATTATAGCTGGACCTGCATTGCAACATCTACAATTCTCAGTACAGCTCCAAGCCAAAGTATCAGCTCTACACATAGTCATTAAACACAGTCTGTTCCAGTTTGTACTTTACTGCATGAGAACAATCAAGGGATTTAGATACATTCTGGTTATAAGGCACAATAACAAATAATCTAATCACACTTAGCTCACATTTAACACAGCACAAATCTAAAACCATTCAATGTGTGTGTGACTGTTGACACCAGAAGTTATTAGTTACTGTAAATTCAATGTTTTCTTGAGGGAGCTGTTTAGTTTTTAGCCAGGGCTGGATCAAGGTCCTGAAAGGCCCCTGGAAAGATTAGAGTCTTTTCCTGTCTTTTGCCACACCCTCCCTTAGTGGCAGACCCCCATATCCATCATTAAAGGATGATTTGGCAAAACAATTTAGCTTACTGTGCTTGGTAGGTTGACAATATTAGACAACTAAAATCAACTATATTGCGTTGCTGTTAAAACCAAGTATTTCTAAAGGCTTGTAAAATTTCTAGTGTGCAAGTTTGAGTGTTTGAACATATAGGAAAACGTGAAATAAATGGATGTTTTCAGGGGGTATTCAAAGAATTATGACATTATTATTAGATTAAAGTTGCATAATAGACTGTAGTGTCAGTTTATTGGCTCCCAAAAACACTCTTATGTGAACCAAATTGGGAGTTTTCCAGGAAAGCTAGTTGGACTCCTCGTGTTTCCAAAGTCACAGTGAAGGGCATTGAACAGTGACAAAAAAGTGGATTATCTTGTTTCTATAATAAAATATTTACCTCTCACACCAAGCCACACACCAACAATTAAATGTGTCTGAACAGAATTCTCTTGTGGCAATAGTTTTATAAGGCACAATTATGTGGCAAAGTCTCACTTAAGGTCATTAAAGTTGTGTTTCACGATCGTTTTGTGCAACCTTGTTCAATAGACCACCTTTATATGGACCAGTAGACCAACCTTGTTCAATAGACCAACATTTATATAATGTAAAGATGAGAGGTCATGTGATTACTTCATAAGTAAACTATTTGAGTACATATGGTCATCTGTTTTCATACACTGTTTATTTTACATAAACATCTGAGTTTTACTATAGTTTCAGACAGAAATGTAAGAGCTTTATTAAATGTCATTTGCAGATATTTTTGGCTTCCCTTATGTAAATGTCAGCCCTTTAAAAGCATTTAAAAGTTTAGTTTGAAACTGAATGTATGCCTCTTTAAAGGCCGGGCCAGTTTTATTAAAGTGACTGGAATATTTTAACATACACAATCACAAGAGCATAATTTAAATAGTGTGTGTGTGATTGTTAATAATATATATTAGGGTAAATGTAGAGCAGTGCATGAAACTAAAATAAAATTCAATCAAAACCATGTCATAAGCAAATTAATAATATTATCACCATCAAATAAAGGTTCTTTAATGGCTCTTTGTCAGTATGTATGTTTGAGAACTTGGAACGTTCCTGGAACATTCACATTGCACTAAAGGTTCTTTATATTTTTGACTATGAAGAAATAAGAAAAGATTGGAACATGGTTCTTTTATAAACCACTGAACATTTATCATTGAGCTGTATTATAGTCCAGGCATAATGTTTGTCATGTGTACTGTCAGCTTTATCTGAGCACAATCTATATTTGCTTTATGATTTTTTAATTTCAAGATGAGACCTTGTCATATGTCCCAGAACATCCACCCCCTCCTGCCTGAAGAATATCTCTGGAGAGTTACAGTGACACAGAGCCACAGTGAAGGTGAAACTGCAGTTTTCTAATGTATTACCACTTAAATCTATATTATATACATGTGCTTCTCATTACTCACAAACTGGTGGCTCTGCTCTGCTCAAAGGATCCCGTTTCTTCTCTTTAACCTTGTCGATTGCGTATTCAGTCCTGTACAGTAACACAACTTCAGTTGAGAGAAACTGCAACTGTCATTAAACATTTTTTGTAGATTCACAATCTTGTTTAACAGATTTAGCAAAATCAGTACCTGGTCTCAAAGTTTATTGATGTGATAGGTCAGTTCTCCATCAACCATCAAAGCAGGAAAACACCTGGAGATAAACACACAAAACAACTCAGAAACTCAGCATAGAGACCCACAAATACCAACACAGCTGTGCTTTTACACTTACACACAAACACAGCAGTCCAGAGCGCTTTTATTTCCACTGTGCATGATACAGCAAGGCAATATGGTCAAAAAACAAAAGCTAACTTATTACATTATAATCAGGAAAACTTTTCCCATGCAATTAAATTAAGTCTTTCGAATGGATTTTTTTCCAGTCTGGTCTAGTAGCACAAACTTTAATTTTGTTATGCAATGGAATTCAAAAGATCTGAGTGGGATTCAAACTCTCGTCTCCTGCACTCAAACACAGAGACGCAACATATCAGAATACTTCATAATATCATTATATACCTTTAGAAGTTTTGCCATTTTACTTAACATTAGCTATTGATTTGTTTTTACTGGCATACAGTATTAAATGAAAATTTTGACCGTATAAATATGGCTGACGTTAGATGAATGAAATAACAAACAAATCAATTTCTGATGACTCTAGATCTGAATTTCTGTAAATCTAGATATAGACACTGAATATTATTCATAATATTACCATTAAAAATGGATTCAATAAAATCCATTTAATTTTCAGTTAAATTGATTGTAACTAATGAAAGTTGCAAAACAAATTCTAAATCAACATTTTATTTATAATAAAGAAATAATTAAAAAGGACCAAATGAGACGAATACAAATGAAAATTTAAATTGCATTATCTGAATCGCCCCATAACCAAAAGCTCTCAAAAGCACGACCACCTCAATTTATGTTTCCAATATGAATGTGTTTCCTTTGAATTACATGTGATATAAGGTCAAACATCTGGTTCTTCTGCATCTATCTCCAGACTTCCTGACATCTTTTTCTTTTCTGTGGAACCTAAACACAAAACACAAAGAGTTGAGTGTCCAACACAAAAAGTGTTCATGAGATTTCTCAGCTGTTGATGACAACAAATAACAAACAATGTCTTTTATCTTAAGATTCATTAATTCCTTCCAGACGGGGATATTGTAACAGAACAAAACAGTAAATTTCTGTTTCAGTTGTTCAAAAAGCAGATATTGGTATGTATTAGCTTATTTATAGGGACAACAGCACCTTCATTGAAAGGCGCAAGACAATAAAATGAAATAAAAGACATTCAAATCCTACAATCTTCTGTCATCGGTGTGTTGGTGAGTTTTGGAGGAGGTGTGGCTTTGGAGAGCGTTCTGAAGGGACGGTGGGATATAATGCTTTCAAAACTAGCATGCTATTGCTAGCCTCTTCGGAATTGCCTACCCTAACTTTAATCTTTCTGTTCTTGGAACTACCACTAACTTTTTTTCTGGAAATATTGACTGTGTATGTTAGTCAAAGACAATGTTATTTTATGACTGGATCAAACAGTAAATGATTCTAGATGAAAGACCTTGAATCCATCTATTTAAAGAGTGGAACAACAGACCACACCGTCCTGGATACGACTGTGTTTGTGTCTGTGTACAGTGCCAGTCTGATAATGATGTAGTTTTCTTTGTTTCAGGAGTCCCTCAGGTACAGTTATAAGATGTAAAAATAAATAATACCCACTTTACCTGCATTTAAAGAATCTATAGGGAGTTTAGAGAAAGTAAAAACATGGACTAAAACAGGAAACAGAGAATGTTGGCAGAAGACAGATGGGACAGCTAGGGATGAGACGCACAATGTTCTGACTTGTGAGGGGCCCCTTACTTTAAAACTGCTCTAGAGCCCCTTTTTAAATAATAAAAATGTTTTTTTTAAAATGTTTTAATCATTAAAATGGTCTGGTGTCCAGTATCATTGCTCAAAATTTGTGTGATATAGGCCTGTTTGTTTCTCTGTGCCAAAGTTTCCCCCAGTCATCCCACAGAGACAACTGACCACAAGCAATGGCTGTCCACTCACACGCCTCAGGGATGTTGAGACACAGAGAAACAGCTCAATACAATTGTATGTTGTGTAACTATTACAAAATACCACATAGGGGTTAATGTTGACACACCAAAGTAGCTGAGGGTCTCGGAGACTTCTGTATTGTCAAAGTCATGTTCAGACAATTGCCAACACTTTTATATCTTGGTTAAACTGCCAGTAATTGTTAATGACAGCTCTTGTTTGGCTGATGCACATATAAGAACAAAGACATGAATTTTAAAAGCATTCTGAAAGAAAACAGTTTCTGCTTCTACTTCTGCCTGCAAAGTAAAATGAAGGAATTTCTGCCTCATCAATCATGTCTCTATTGTATTTCCAGAGGCAAAGCRCCATACCACGTTTCTGCTTCAGCAAAATGCACGTCTGTTTGACAAGGACATAAAAACGTTGTCAGATTTTGTGTTGTAAAATTGCACAATCGTTTTTCTCCACGTGTATCCATAGAATTAACAGATTAAGCACATTCTGCCCCCATCTCAAACTTCACTGTATTCATCAGCTGTCATGCTTAAATCCAAACATATGGTTAGAAATTCAACGTTCTGAAAGATCTGCCTGGTTAACATTTATACAACACTCAGAAAAATCAGCACTGACATTTTAGGATAAACACAGTATGTGCCTTATATGGTAAAACGTTGGAGAGGCTCCTATAACCTATCAAACATTCATAGGAAAAACAAGCCAATCACAGTGTTTTATTTAAAACAGCTGAGCTTCTCAGTACATTCCTGATAATGATATTTGATATACTTGCATAAACATTGTTTTCATGTTAATGAGAGCTAATTGCAATGTTTTGCAATGATGTGTGAATAAGTCGTTTGGATCTAAAATGGTATATTCATGCACAAGCGTTTGCATATTCTCACGTAATAAACAAAGCAGACGTTTAAGCAATTAGCCATTCATGTCTGTGTGTTACCCTTTTCCAAGCATACCGGTTGTTGTAAACCTCCTTACCCATGTAAAATGATGCATATATCTTCTAGAATGCTTCAAGACTTGTTCTTGTGATTGACGCTACATCGAATTTGGCCTGATGTCAGTGGAAGTCACATTCACACTGAAAACTTATATCTGTCCTTCACCCATCAGAACTTCCATCTTAGTTTTGAGACAGAAGGCTGATGGGATGTTGTTAGCTGAGGATGTTTGGTATAACATCTACTCCAAGCACACACTAGGAAGGTGACTTTGATGTTAAACACTTCTTTTGTCTTCACAGCATGTTTGAGGAGGTCCCCAAATCTCCAACCACTGGGTGAATCCAAAATGCCCTGGGAAAAAAACTACACACACAAATACACCCCAAAACGAATCATCAAGGGAATTTTTTCTTTAGTGCATGTCTGCACAACAGGACAAAGATTGCCAAAGAAAATCACAGAGAGCCAAATATTATTTGTTGCCTGCAGTGTGTTATCGATAATGAAAGAAAGGACCCGACCGGAGCGCAAAGTTGAGGTCAGTTTCCTACTAAATGAAAACATTTAGCTCTTGCTCAACTGCAGCGAGAAGCAAAATCATTCAACATAAAACAGCGAATAAAAAGCAAGTACAAGAACAATGAAAGTTAAGCTATTAAACTGTAAAGTTTTTATTACGTTTACTGTAAACAGTACTGTAACATTACTGGTCTTCAGTGGTTACATACAAAAAATTATTTAAAGTGTTAAAGCTGAAGTGGCAACATTGCCACAACCAATGGCACGATGACCACAAATTTGTACAACCAATGACAGATGGGGAAGTTGAGGAAGGACTTATAGGGTCTGCTTGATAACTGAAGTGGAATCGAAATTACACATACTGTAAAGGAATAAAAAAATTATAAAAATGACAAAACATCGCATATGCTAATTATTTGGACAATTGCATTCTATAACAGCAATCGATTTTAGAGTAAAAGTTGATCGCTTTAGAATGCTTTTGGAGTTAAGTATGTAGCTGCCTGAGGGCCTAACACAGCCAAATCCACAAACCAGAATACTGGCAAGACAGACCTAAAATAAAGAGCCTGTGCTCTCCAACACCATTACTCATACTGTTAGTCCAGCCCAGAATATTTCAACACCTCATGACTTTCAAAGGACCCAAGAAACAAGAACAATTGAATGTACTGTAGATACCATCACAATGTTCTGAACAGATATGCACACACCATAATGACTGATCTGACATTATTTTTCATGAACATGTCACTTTAAAGTAATGTCTTTAGTTTGGGCTGAATGAAATGAATAAAAATTAGGTACAAATCCAAGCATACAGATCTTGATATTTTTGACAGAAAATTTCTCTTGTTGCCAAATCTTTTAATAGTCATAATGTGACGCACATAAACTATTAATATTTTAATAAATGAATACCATTTAAATACAAAGAAAAATAGTAAATATTACCTCTTTTATCCAAAGTAAACAAAAGTTAATTTTAAAGCTGTTTTTCAATAACCACTTAATGAACTTTGAGTAAACATGGCGTCATCTTAACCCCTCACAGTTCATTCTATAGAAACATCCTGTGTAAAGTTACCTACAGTAATTACCTGTACCAGCACCACACAAACACACGCACACTATTTTTCACAAGAGAGCTGGAGTTCCAGAAGAGATGTAGAGGACAGACTGGAATAACATCTGAAATAATTAGCTGTGGAGGATAAACACAACCGCACCTGGTCATTCTTCACAGCAGCTATTGGCTGCATGCTGGCAGTGGAACTCTGGGATACACTCATGTTTGGCTCTCACCGGCCAATGAGGTTAAAGGAACAGAGCCATAATACACATGTATGAGTTTGCAGGAAACACAACCGGCTGGTTAAAGGTTAGGGGTGAAGTTTTGGAAAGATTAAGAAATCTATGAGACAACCAAGTGGACAAACATGAGGTGACCGTTTGGCGAAGAACTTTGGCAGAGCAGGAAATTGTGATTAAGAATAATGTATTGTTGAAATGTTCTTGGAATTAAATTTGTTACAAAAATACACACCAATGAAATAAAAATGAATAGTGAAATTACTGGTAAAATGAGTACATTTTATTAGTATTTTATTGGAGTTCTACTTATTTGTTGGTGTAACGTTTGTGTTTATGTGTAAATATGTATATTAAGTTTTACTGCAGTGTTACTTTTTTTAGAATGCAATAAAAGCTATTTAAATCTGAATCTGCTGTCTTAACTTTTCTTGCAAACTTTCTCATTCAAGCATTTGATGTTAAGGTTTAAATGCTCTTATAAAGAGGAACATTTGGGAATTTAATTAGCACAACCATTATGTTTCATTACATTCAGGTGGCTGGGCCAGAATCAAAGCACTCTGTGTACTGCATCTATTGTGTGCTAAAAATATTCATCAGGGACTGATCAGTTACTTAATAAATGGCTAAGTGGAAATTGCTTTTTTGATATTTGTGTGTGTTTTTGTTATTTCTGTAGGACTGATTATTTTGGTTATGCTGATATTGTTTTACTGTTTTTGAATCTGAGTATCTTGGTTAAATGTGAGTTGGGAATAGAATGACTCATGGTGTCTTGAGTGATTTAAGTTATATTTGACTGCTGGCTGTTCGTATCTACTGATACGCTCAGGAATGAATTGTAAGATTAAATGACATCATCAGAACTTGTCATATCTTGATTTTTGTATAATTTATGCCACTGCTGTTGACCAACGGCAGTAGATTTGGGTTTGAGGCGGGGCCTCTGGCTCCTGATGAATAACCTCATTCGTTCCACCTCAGAGATGGCACACCAGCCATAAATACAACAACGCTAACCTGAACCAGATGCAGGCCTCCATCTTTAATCTTATATCCCTCAATAACTGAGCCCCCCGACCTGGGGTAAGACCACTTGCCCTGTAGTCTTGGAGCAGACTGTCTGTAATTGGGCCCGTATCTCACCAATCACTTATTTTGAGAGTGATTGGCATTTGGAGCCACGCACATGTTTCTTGTTGGGTCTGAACAATGAACACATCCGATTCAAAATTGTATCTTGACCTCTGGCTGTTAAAATAGGTACCACTGTGACATAAAAATGGAAATTTTTATACCTGCAGGAGAGTATACCTGTTAACAAGAAGGGAAAATCAGGGACTTTTTTGGACTGTTGTAAAGTGAAACTATAAAGTGCATGTCCCTATAGTTTTATTTATGTATTTATTGGCTTTCTCTTGGAAATTTTTCCAAATATTTCTTTTGAAGCTGTCCCAGGATTGGCTGAACAACCTAATCAGATTTCATGCTGGATGAAACTTAACACAGGAAAAAATCAGTTAATGTTCAGCTTGTACTTGAGAAAACATTTCTAAAAGAGGGAAATATGTTATCTGATAAACCTGAGGCTTGTTCTACCTCTGCTGGTTTGTTTTTACAATCCCTTAAATATATTTGTTTAGATAACCTGCCCACAGATATTACTTTATTAAAAATATCACTTGAGATTAACTTATACAGTTACTGCAAGTTCATCCCGCAAAACAACGCTGTGCTTAAATCTGTGTGGAAATAAATATTTTTAATATATTGAATATATAATATTGTTATATTTAAGTCAAAATCTTCAAGTCTTCAAAATGTTGTGACAATAATTTCATGATTAACATAAACACTTTAAACTACTTTTCCCACCTGTAGTTGGAGAGTAGCTGTAGTTTTCAAACACTGTAGTTGTCTTTTCAAATACTGTAAATCTATACATTTAGACATTTACAGTTGCGTAGCAGATTTGAAAATGAATGAAATTTGGGACATTGCCTTTGAAACATATATTTAATGTCATTTATGTCATTTAATGTCACAACTGTTTAATGTTATCCTCAATGCAGTACAATGTTGATGGAGCGTTTGCAGGAAATTGAATCCTTGTAGGCGACAAAGTTCTTATCAAACTCAAAGTTCTCCGAAATCGCCAGAAAAAGATTTCTGAGCACTTCAACCAAATAACATCCCATTAAAGTTTTACGGGCAGAAGTTACGATGTTTGCAGAACGTGAGCACATTATATCTGGATATATTTGAAATAAAAGCTTTCCACAAATATCTAAGCAAACACGTGAAAAGTCACAAAAAAAGAAGTTAAATGACTTCAGAGGTGGAAGACCTTTCAACACATCACACAGTTCTCAGTTTGGGACATATAATGTCACATGATAGGCAGCTTTTACAGGCTGGTGCGATGCCTAGTATGAAATCTAAAACACTTGGCACTGAAATCAAAGAGATGGTCTATCTAAAGAGCGAATACCAGAGACGGGGAGGCAAGTGTAACTGAGATTTAAAGAGGAACTGCTGGGAGATGTTTGTTGAGTGTTCTAGTTTGCTTATTTGAATTCACATGAACCAAAACGTGCAGATCTTTGCAATTTAAATGGTAACATGCTTGACATGGGTGAGATAACAGTCTTTGTAGCTCTGGAACTTTTAGACACTAGATACAGTTTAAGCAAACAGAACTCATTAGTCATCAGTTAAAGAAAGATCAATGAAACACTATCTCTCACGATTCATGTCAGGCTATGTGAGCTCATGTGCCATTTTAGAGATCTGATCAACTGAACAGGTGATGGGAGAAAAGGTTAAGCAATGTATTTTATTTCTGCAGTGTTCTGTGTTATAGGATCTGTTGAGTTATGCTCTTAACTACATCTAACTTTGCATTCAGGTTATGGTTAAGAGCTGTGTTTAAAATGACCATTCATCTACACCTGCAAATGGCGAGCAAACTGAGAACATTTACTGGGCAGAAATATTTCTGACAGGTTGTGAAATGCATTTGCATTTTTGCCTGTAATATTGGTGACATTTTGTGCAGGTCTTTGCAATTGTAGCATGACAGAGTGCAAGCTAACCTACACATCCTGAAACCTGACACAAAACCAAGGTCTCTTCCCATTCTGTTTTTAGTTGCTTTTTAAATATGAATGAAGACTTATAGTCCTATTCAATTCTTTCATTCAATTCATGCTTAAGTTTAGGGAACACAAAAGTTGTGCAAAATATTTTATAACCAATTGTTGTGTACTTTCAGCAAATGTGAGATGACAAAGCATTGCAAACAGCATGACTGGGCATTTTAATATAATGTAACACTTTATATTAAAGTGCATACAACTAATTTGTTTGTACAGTAATATGCGTTTCCAGAGATTACAGGTAAACGTGCATGTTATGGCTACTGTAATGACTCTTTATGTTTCTGTACTGTCACTTTAAATACTAGTTTTTACTGTTTACACAGTTGCATATAAATTAACAGTGTGCACAAGTAAGCAGATATTTCTTTGGGTTGTAAGCGATTTAGCCGCTTTACAGAAATTCTGTTTGGTAAAGCTATGCTATTGTTAAGCAAATTACAGTAAAACACACACAAATATTCACCAATAAAAACATCACGCAGATACCATAAAACTACTGGGTCTGATTTCTACCCCTCTAGTGCCTCCAGGAAGTTGTTAAATAAAAATACAATAAGAGGACATGGTCCAAGTCACCACTGATGTAATAAGATGCAATGCTGATGTTATTTTAAAAGTCTGTATAAACTTGACTTAGTAAGAAAGTGTCTAAGTTGGGCCAAAACTGTAAAAAATCACCAATTCATTCATCACACATCTACTGTGATGTCCACTGTTTACACACCAGGTTATGAAAGTTGTGTATCTGTTTATGACCGTCTTTTCAACAGCAGTCATGTTACTAGGTTAGATCACAATGCATAAAGCTCGCGTGTCTCATGTAAGTGCAGAAATAGAGCAGATCACATGGAAAGGAACACATTTATAGTAGGAGAGACTGTGATTAAATATCTACTACACTAGACTAATTATGGAATTATCTTTCTGCCTG
>JAZGTK010012905.1:0-14640 GCA_036877625.1 Ambastaia sidthimunki | reverse complement strand
TAACAGTGCCAGTTAACAAAATGGTTATATAAGCTATATTTTGGCAGAAAACATCTAAATGCTTATGTCAGAATTCTATAACATCAGTAATTTCAAAATCGGTGATATCATAATAAAAATGTGTAAACAAAACTGTGGTGGCAGATAGTACAATCTGGTAGTATTCCTCTCATTTGGTCACGCTTGGTCTGCTGTGTAAATGCAGCAGCCTGTCACAGTTCTGACATGGAGTCGACTCCATTATGTTCTTTTGACTTTATTCCACTAATTTAGAGCAGCAGACTCTTGCCTGGGATGATCTCCAAGGTTGCTGTCGGGATGAATTTTGTGTCCTTGGCTTTCACATCTTTCTGCAAGCCTGTCACATCCACTCAATGCTGCTTGGCACACCAGCCAAGACCTCTGGCATTTTGGGTATTATTAGAATATTGATACAGCCCAAACATGGAGGAGGCTAAAGGAAGGTTGCTAGTAATGGTGACAGAATGTTTTTTAGTTGTTTTGCATAATTTCAGTGTATCTCTCCCTTTTCGTCATGAGTGTATGCACTGCTCCAGTGTTTATTTAGTGGTTTTATAGCATCATCTTCTCATTAAACGTATTATTAATTAAGCAAAAATATAGGCATGTTTAATGTCCTAACTATCTGAGAAGGGTTTTATGTTGCTTTGGATGCTGGAGAATGGAGCTTCTCTTGAATTGGGGCTTCGCTGCTGTTCTAGAAGTTCATTTTAAATAAGTTCAGTTGTGGTATATAATAGCAATGTGAATTAGAATTATGAGATAGAAAGTTGATTAAATGTGAATGAGGCCAGCAGTAAACAAACATAATTAATTTTCTTTAATGAAGCTTGTGTTTTTACACAATCTCCAGATTAGCAAACTAATGCATTGTTTTCTCAGTAAGATTATTACTGAGCTATAGAGACAACAGGGAGGTCTGAAATCACCTTTGAAATTCAATTAAAAATAAATCAATTACAAAATGTTGCTTTTTATATTGGCAGAATATTGGTTGTAAGTACACTTACTGTGTTTGAATTAAAGTATACTTCACTGTATAACTATTATGTTTTGAGTGCCACATAAAATGGATTTTTGCTCAATTTGTTGCTAATGCAGAACAATATATTTTTTTATCAAAACTGAATTTCATTGCATGTAATCTAAATTTGTGAAATATAAATGCTCTTAATTCAGTCCTCATTAACTTGCATGAGTTATTTTCATTGCCAATAAACATATATAAATGGATGGAGCTTGTAGATGCTAACATTTGCCATTCCTAGCTACAATGCAGTTTAGTCTCACGTCTAATTTTATTGCATTATATGTGTAATTCAGTTAAGGTTCCACTACACAATGCATTTGAAGAAAGTTGACGGTGTAATGTATTAAGAAAATGTACTTTAAATCTGTGGAACGATTGTCCACAATTAAATTAAAAGCCAAAGATATTTTTTAGACTGTAATTATTGGGTTATTTATATAGATTATTTATAATATACTTTGTCCTCATATTCATGTTTTAATCATAAACGATTTCTTGACTCCACAGCAAACAGAGCAATTTTTTCCTTTACTGTCCAAATACTTATGGAGGGCACTGAATATGAATTAATATAATATATATTAAAATGTTAATATATTAAAAGTTATTGTCAAACATACATTGATATGGCAACCTTAGATTACACAACACAGAGTATCTATAGCCCAACTGACATGAAAGTGCTTAAACTTTTTTCAAAAAGTCTTTCCTATTCTTTTCCAAACTTCCTGGCATCGTCCACACTAGAGGTGACAAAAAAACGCAAACCTATTTTCAATAATTGATTCTGTACTTTAATTGAGCAGCATGAGTGAATGACATAGCTCATTAGTTCCCTCATTAGTTAATTATCGGAGAAGTAGGACAAGTCAATAAAAGTGAAGGCAGTAAATTTCAGTGCTAATTAGTTGCGTTCCCTTGGAGACATATTTAAAGGCAGATTAGTTACCTGAGTGTTCCACAATGGAGCGGGTGGAAGAAAGTGGCATGAACAAGCTAAGGTTAGCTTCAAATTATCATTAAATGAGAATGACGATACCACTGTTAAAGACTGGAAGGAAGACTGCGACACACACACACACACACACAGACAAAACAACAAACATTTAATCATGTGAGCAAAGTAGACTGTATTAAATTCAATGTAAGAATGTTTTACATTGGAATTAACAGGAATTTTTTATCTAAATATAGAACATAAGTCAATATTTGTATATATGCCATGCTAATAAGAACAATGAAAAAGTAGAGAGAAACCCTGCAAAATCCAAATTTAAAAGTCCACAAATAAAAAATTTTAAATCGCACTTTTCAGAATTAACATTAGGGACTTTACACTAACAGAATTGACATTACAGCTGTCTTTATTTGGTTTGTTAGTGGGCCATTTTTAGTAGCATGCTAAAAAAATGGCAGAGGTTGGTCAATAAAACAATGTGTGTTTATGAACCACTTGGAGTTAATGTGGTATTAAAATTTTTGTGATGCCTGCTGTAACAGCTGACAATGAAAGGGTGCCTTCTTCATAGGAGGTGTTACACACTAACATGTAACAAGAGCAGACCCACATACAACACATACACGAAAAAGGGGGGGATGCATCTTTTGACATGCAAATAACCCAATGGGATACTTAACACCTGACATACACCATGACTATGTTATGCATGCTTTTTTAATCAAACCCCTCACCCCTCCTTTGTCTGCCAGCTCTCAGCTGTATTCTAACGTGCTGGCGAGGGCATTCTGGCAGGTCTCTGGGAGGCTGCAGCCATGTGTCCTTGTGCAGGAAGTGACAGAAGGCAGCCTTTATTTACCTTTACAGCCCTTCCATGTCATCTGCTTAATCATGTGGCTAATCGACAACACAGCCTCCTCACTCACACGGGGTTGGACAATGGAGTCCCATTCATATTTAATACAATGGAGCATTTTAGTCATTGCACGCGTCTGGGGCTGATATTGTGTCTCTTTTGTAGGAGTTGTCCGTGGAGACTCATCCCCCCATAACATAAGCATATGCTTTGACCGCTGCTGTTAAGCAGGCCAGTGCAGCTGGACATGAAGACGTGAGCTGAATAGACAAATTAAAGCATTCATTCTCATGATTAATTTAAATGTTTAATTTGTCGCTTTTCAGATTTCTGATTATCAACACAAATATATACTTCAATGAATAATAATAATCTGGTGTATAATAGGAACTACACAGCAAACACAACAGATCTTAAGATAAGGACCTCTAATCCTGTTCCTGGATCTGTTTGGAGAGTACAGTTAAATTCTGCACACCTCAATGCATCTGTTTGAGAGAAAAGAACTCTTAATGATTTTTCAATCTGAAATAGTCTGTGTCCAACTCTGTAATCCCTGAACATTTCTGGGTAGTTACTCAACACATGAGAGAATTTTATATTAATAAAGGAAAAGCTCCCCCAGAATTAATATTCTGCCAGTAGTATTTGACTTTTGTCATTCTAAATGTATGCAAACAAAAAATGTTTTTTGGAGAATCTTAAGTTTTTCCTCTATAAAACAACAACTAAGAAAGGGGCCATATCTGCCAATTTTCATAAAAAGGCAGCAAATAAACTATTAAAGCTTTTTTTCTTGTGTGTCCACTATTAAACTACTATTTAAAGATAATTTGTTTTATGGAAATTAGTACACAAGTACTACTTAATGCCAGTCACTGCTATGTTAGTCACTGCTAGCTTTAGCCTAGCTCGGCCCACTGTAAAAGACGCAACAGAGCTGTTTGCTTTGCCTTCGTGATTCCTCTGTGAATCGTTATGGATGCCATTAAAGAAACACTGTGTACCTTTTTTTATTATTTGTGTTATTCTTAATGTTTGTAGTTACCTACATGCCATCAATGAGCTCGCCTTCAGTGAAGTATCCTGCTCATCAAGACAAACTTTATAATAGACTTTATTTTCTCCTGGAAGAAATTAAAAGGCCTTCGAATATTCTTGAGCATAGAAAGTTAGCATTGTCACGCCTTTAAAAAAGATACACTCACCTGAAATTACATTTTAAATTGTTTGTTAGATTAAATTATTTGTTTCAGTCACTAGTCACCAAGGGATGACAAGGGAGCATACTCTTGCTACACATTTTCTCTGTGGAAAAAGAAAAACAGTAACTGTGAAGATAAAAGTGGAAAGGGTCATTTGGTGTGGGGTGGGCACATGGTCATAACACAGTTAGCATTAGCAGGCCCAGGGCAGAAGTAGGTCATGGCAGACTTATCCCACTATTGTGGGGTGTCATTCGTCAGGCTGAAAAGTGCTCGGGTTAGAGGTAGGCCATTGCCTAAGGGGACAGGTCTAGGGTGTGATGACCTAGGCCTGATAATGGGGTTAGAGTGTGATTGTTATCAGAGAAAGCCTGAGACGTTTTCAGTTCCTCCCCCCTCCTCTTTAAACTGTGTTTTGGATTAGGGGTCAAGCACAGCTGTTCCACAGGGACTGTACTGCAGTGGAAGGGGCCAGGAATGAAATCTGTTCACTTTTGTACACACACACAACTGGTAGTCATGCATGTCATTTGTTTAAGTGTTTGCTTATCACTTTAAGATTAACCAGTCAATTTTTGAAAGATTTAAGGACGGTCATTAAGGATAACACTTTATTTAAAAACAAAAAGTCTCAAAGGATTTTTGAGAGCTGTTCAACATAAACAAGATATTTGACAAGATACTAACAAGATACTAGTTGTTAGGTTTCCTAAACTGTATTCCAGCATCACAGTTTAGATTGTCTTAAGTCCTGAAATGACATGCAACGATTTTAAATAGAGAGCCCATTCAGTAGAATGTCAGCAATGTTGGGCAATTCGTCAGGAATTTGTTTTCATTTCAAGCCTTTGTAAGCGATTAATGATGAACCGATCCCCCTCTGCATTTTCCCTTTTTAAGAGTGAGTCTTTTGGAGCAGTGATAGTCCTTTGATAACTTTCCTTATTCATACAGCAGGCTTAGAGAGGATTGTGAAAAGGCCTTTTGAAAAAGGAGTGGTCTGAGTTTGGTTATTTGCGGGACTTCCCCCATCTTGTACGCTTGTACAATCTCATTAAAGCAGCCTTTTGTTTTGCCACTTTCTAAGCACTGATCTCTGGCTTAGGATGAGTCAAGGGGCCGTGACAGTTTGAAAAAGACTGTGTACCACAAAGACAGGGCTTGTTCCTGAAAGCAATAATACCCAGGTTGTTTTCCTGGGTTCTTCAGAGAAAAAAAAGAGCAGGAGTGTTCACAAGGTGGCAAGATTTCGTGAGAACTTAATGAATGTTTTATAACTTGAAATGTGTATGACCTCTGCACTCTCCAGCTTGTCCTCTCAATTAAAGGTGGACTGTGCAAGACCACATGGGCCACAGCTACAGAAGTTAAAGATACAAAACCTGTCTATAAAGAGTAATATATAAAATATATGCATGCTCTCCATATAAACACATTGTATATGAAGAATTATACAGTGGTTGATGGCCCAGCTCAAGCTTGTTCTAATAATATCCTAACAGTGTCATACAGTTCATTTTTATATGCATCACTGTCTTCTCTGTATGGTATGCAGGCAAGTAGAAGGGTGATTTTCTTGCGCCTCAGCTCCAAGATTTTATGTTTCAAATAAAAATACAAAACTGTGTGTAATTAACAATCTTTATTATCAGCAGCTGACTTTTATTCCATGAAGCTTTGCAAAAGACAAATTATTAAGTTAGGGGCTTTTGTGTCATCTAAATGTATTTTATTTTAGGGAAAAACACCACAGTCTTAACACTATAGCAACCCTATGACCTAACAAGTATTTAGCTGTCCACAAATACACCACTGTGAAAAATTCCTGTGTCCATGTTAACAACACCATCTCTAGTTGGTAGATTTGGCTTCAGGATTTTGGGTAATACAGTAGTGCAATAAGAAATCTGGAACTAAACAGTTTTTGTTATTATTATTTTTTTTAATGCAGTTGAATCACACTGACTCATGGTTAACAGGGAAGCGTATACCGTCATTTACAATCTCATGGTTAGTCTGGCTTGGAAGGTTTGAACGTTAATGCTAAAAATCAGTTTCAATTTAAATGAGATGATTACTTTCGGAAACCCTGCCGTCACAGGCTAATGAATACTTAGTATGAACAATTCACCAAACAAATGCAGTGTTCACTTTTCGTTTTTTGATTATGCAGATGCCCCTGTGAATGTCAAACAAAGGATGTGACTTAAATGGTTGACAAGAGCACCCTTTAACATATTAGGCCCAGCGTTCACCTGCTAAAATGAACATTAGTGTAAGTATTACTATGTCCAATCACAGCATGTGACAGCCCTTTATTGAATTATCCTTAGGTGGAGACCACAGCGGATCTATCTCCCACACAGAGAGCAATGGAGAACATGCCATCAGGCGCCGAGCAAAAATCACAGTCTGTCTTAAACAAATGACAGAATCTATCGCTCCAGGCTCCTTCTTTCTCTATTTCTCTCTCTCTCTCCACATACCCCCCACCCCCCCACCCTCACAGGCGATGGGGGAAGCCATTGCTGTCCACAAAATATGATCAAACCCACGGCATAATAGGATTCATAAACATGCCTAAATACAATTTGGTGAAATGTATTTCAGGAAGAGACAATCATTTACAACTTCTGAGAGGGATTTGGAATAAGTATGTTTGTATGCAAATCCGCAACACGTTTTTATGTACTGTGTTTTCGCAGTTCATGAAAGCACATTAGATTTATGACAGTGTGTGTGCATAATTGCGAGGCTAGGGTGGGTGGATTTGTGCTGAGACCTTTAGCGGCTTTCATTAAAGGAGGAGCGTGTGTTTTCACGCCTTTAACGCTACAATCCTGTTGAGCCCAACGCCATACCATATCACCCGCTGTGGGCCTCCGCCAGCCCCTGTGATCAAATGTCTTCCATTGGCATTAACACCCTTCCTTTAAGGGCCAAAGAAACAAAAGAGTGCAAGACGATGATGACGGCTCCCACAAGACTTTAGAGTGATACTCAGAGAAGCCAATCTGCAGAGGTGGGAATGCTGCCCTGTATTAAACCTTCACCTCATTGTACAGCGCTGCTTTTCTTAACACTGTATCCATAGGTTTTTATTTATTTTTACAGCTTTTGTTGTTTATGTTTTAGAGTGTAATGTAAGTGCATCACATCCACAATTATTATTTAATGATAATGCAGTTGTGTAATGTGAGATTTATATTGAATTGTCAATTTTTTCCAACTTCAAGATAAAATTTTATATGAATAAATTAAAATATATATTTATGTATATTTTAGATGGTATAACCAGTTGCCCTTTCTTTCGAGTGCTTTTGTTTTTAACATTTTTTCTCTTTATTAGTTCTTTTTAATGAACTACCCATTCACAGCTGTTTTCTTTCTGGCTTTGTAATTTGTTGGATAAAATCATCCACTTGCATTATCAGATGCAATAATGCAAAAGATTGCATTTTGTCAATAAGACATACAGTGCATTCAGAAAGTACTCAGACCCCCTTCACACTTTTAATTTTTATTGTTGCAGCCTCATACTACAGTTGTTTAAACTCATTTTTTTTCTTTATTAATCTACACTCAGTATACCATAATGGCAAAGTGCAACCAGAATTTAAAAAATGTCTGTACATTTAAGTAAGTATTCAGACCCTTTATTCAGTACATAGTTGAAGCACCTTTGGTAGCAACTACAGCCTTGAGACTTTTTGAGTAAGACGCAACAAGTTTGCACACCTGGATTGGTAAATTTTCTGCAATTCTTTGCAAATCCTTTCTTTGGTACTTTGGTATTGTCTTGGCTGAGTGCTTAGGGTCATTGTTACATTTGAAGGTGAGCCTTCAAAATAGTCGGTGGTCCTAAGAGCCGTGGAACAGGTTTTTATTGAGAATATCTCAGTACTTTGCTCCATTCAGTTTTCCCTCAACCCTGACCAGTCTCCCAATACCTGCTGTTGGAAAACACCCCCGCAGTAGGATGGTGCCACCACCATGTTTCACTGTTAGGATGATATTGGGCAGGTGATGAGCAGTGCCTAGTCAATCTTGGTTTCATCAAAGACTAAGAGTTGTTGCATTTCAAAAATATTGGGGCCACTGTGCTCTTGAAAATCTTCAGTGCAGCAGAAATGTTTAAAATATTTACAGACATTTCTAACATTTTTATTTTGACATTATGGAGTACTGAGTGTAAATCAATGAGAAAAAAATTATTTAATTGACTGTAGTATAGGCTAATTAAAAAGTGCAAGGGGGTCTAAAAACTTTCTGAATGCACTGTATGTTGATTACTCAGGGATACCAGTAAAAGTGATCGCTGCTTGGGTTTTACATGCATTTTAACAGCCAGGCTTTTTTAAAGGGCTTATCAAACCCCTCAGTAAAGGCGTCATGAAGTGTAAACAGCATTCAATAAAGATTCACTAGTCCTTAAAAAGTAAGTAAAAAAAATAAAAAAAACATTTGAGAGTTTAATGTCATGAAATTTCATTTAGAAACGTATTTACTACCAATAAAGGAACTAAACACCTGCCCTATGCTCCTTAAACTCTGAATGAATCCGTATGTTTTTCATTCCTTCAAGGAGCTGTTTCCCTCAATGTGGCATAAATTTGGACATCTGCGACAGTGGTCTTCATTTTTTCTTGTGACCCGAGCTGGCGGCGTTGGAAGCAGGGTTCAAAGGTGCTCTCCACAGCTTACATAAACCACACTCAACTGGCTCAAAGAGAAAAGTCAATTTGCAGAGAGCTGCATTGTAGACATTTTATAGTGGAACTTTAAATCATTAAGGCCACAGAGCAGTCCTGGCTCAAAGAGCAAAGAAAATCCATGAGAGACAGACACTTCTTTTTACCTAAACTTTTCTAATAAGAGAGAGAATAAGAGGGAGGCGAGATAAGTTTTTCTGTGTTTTAGAGGCCTGTATTCTGTTTGCTAAGGCAAGTGGGCCATGTGGAATCCTTCCTCCATGAAAATCTGCTTAGGAGCTGTAATCCTATCACGTCTGCATATACCCGTCTTCAGGCGTGGCTGTTCAGGAAAAACAGCCAAAAGATGCTGAATCAAATTAAGTACACTGTTGGTAGCTCTAAATAAGAGAGGTGTGTGGTGCAAAACACACCACGCATGCACATTCACCAAATCTACTTTAAGCCTGTCAAAGATGGTTTAGTTCAACTAGATTTGGGCAAATAAGAGACTACAAAATATAATCTAACAAAAGTAGGGACAAAAATCTTAAATAGATTTTCAAAACCAGAGTGCTCATGTGTTTACATGTAGGCTATCCACATGACCTAAAGTACCATAATATACAATCTTTTATGAATGTATCGAACTCAATGTAGCATAAGAATACAAAATAAAACCTGACAAAAACTACTGTCCGAATCACAACATCAAAGAAAATGTTTTAATAAAATTAACTCTTATTGTGTAAATGTTAATCTTTTTTTCTATTCTATCAATATATTGTTGTATCTTGTACCTCACTCTTATATTGTACCTTAATGCTTACATTTGCCTTTAATGTCAAAGAGTTTTTCTCCAGACCCTCAACATTTCCACTTTGTTTGTGTCCTGTGATGCCCTTCATGCCACCCCCAATACCCCCCACCCCCTTTTTCTTTCACTCAGCCTCCATATATATCGCAGATTAATGACAGCTAATAATGTCTGATGTTCTTGGACGTTGGCCGATAATGAGATGCATTCCCGCTGGGTTGCAAGGTGTCACCACTAACAAATTCTCCACTGCGGCACACAATTAGCCTGCAAAGAGACGGCAAGAGAAGTCTAGCTCTTGCCTAGTCTAGTCTAGGGCAAGACAAATCGGAAGAAAAATAATCCTGATGAGAGAGTGAACATGGTAAGAGAGGACAAAACTACAGAGAAATATATGGATAGGTTACCTTTATGGTAATATTATTCCATAACGGGCTGCTGGCAGGATTTCATTACACATCTCCACTAACATTGAAATATTTTCTCTAAAATGTCAGCATATGCAAATGAAGCTGAGTTCCTATATGCTCTTTCCTATGTCATGTTTTGTTAAAAGTTGTGGCAACCTTTCTGTTTCCTATTATAACTCTACATCATTATATTCCAGTCCTATCAATTAATGAATACAACATCTTATAACAGGGTTATTTACGATTATAGAAATCCTGGAAAGACAAAGAATTAGAAAATTCTGCTTTTCAGTCTTGGAAAAATCATAGAAATTTCTGCAATAAATAAATTTTTCTACTTGCTTCAATTGAATTTTTTACATAGATTAGACATTGCTATAATGTGGTGTGGTATAATGTGGCTAAAACTTGTTTGCAAGACATAGTGCTGTTTGCAAGAAAATCATTTATTTCAGTGTATTAGTCGAACTGGTCACAATTCATAATTGATATGAGCATAATCACAAACAACTAGAAATGCCACGTAGAAATCAGAGAAAATCATTGATTGGAAAATCATGTGCGAGAACTCAGTTAAATCAATCAATATAATTGATAATATGATGCTAACATAAATTACAGTATATGCCCATATATATATATATATATATATATATATGACCATGCATATACTGTACATAT
The DNA here is from genome assembly GCA_036877625.1 of Ambastaia sidthimunki. Classification (NCBI taxonomy): domain Eukaryota; kingdom Metazoa; phylum Chordata; class Actinopteri; order Cypriniformes; family Botiidae; genus Ambastaia; species Ambastaia sidthimunki. Next base: position 3,971 of record JAZGTK010012905.1, on the reverse strand, counting down.
TTATATATTTATTGATTTAACTTAGTTCCCACATACCATATATATATATGACCATGCGGTTATTGTTTGTGTGTCTGTTTGTGAGTCTTTTATTCTCAGTCTTTTATTCTTCTCTGACTGCCTCATCTCTGTTCTTTGGCAGCTTTAACATTTAAAAAAAAGGCAAATGCAGAAAGATAGTGGGGAATTTCAAGCCACGATACCACAGACTAGACTATATTGTGTAGTACATGCTCTGAATCTCTCAGGTAGGAGTCTGATGCTCAAATAAAAATTATATTGACGTTCTCAGCATTGCATTATGCATGCATTGCATAATGCAACAGATAAGGACTCGGGCCAGAAGGTTGAACTAGAGAACATTTTAGAGACATGAGCAAACTGTGTAATGCACATTTATTTGCAAGGACAGAAATTGGAGCACATTATCAATAGAGTTCATTTAAAAGCTTAACATACTCTTTACATTTCATCACATCTTTACAGCCTTAGAGAGAACAACGATGGAAAATATTAATTTAAAGTTTGCTAAAACCCAGCCTTACCAGACTCTCCAAATTCCTCTCAAAAATAAGAAGTTAAAATAATTTACTTCATTCTCATAACCATAGAGCTGCACATCATTTGTTATGAGCTAAATGCATGCAATAACATAAGAAATCAAGTTAAGCAGCCTGGGATGTGTGATTACAATACATTTGCATGGAGATTTTGGCGCCTTTCTGAAACCCATCTACAATATTGCAATAGTACAGAGTGAAAAACGCAAAGCTCGAATTCAATTTTCATGTGGGTTGGAATAATCATAATGTTATTGGAAACTCAATTACAGAGGCAACCCATGTCTGAAAATTAGCTGAACTTAGCTAAGACGAGTCAGCCCTGAATTCATCAACTATAGATTATCGCAATATTGCATGTTCACTTTGATAGTGGCCGAGGAATCTCTAGCACCAGCTCTCTTCAGGGATGTGATTTATTCATGAACACAAACTTATTCCGCCCTAACGACCTGAGGCATCACACCACAGACGTAGAAGTAATTCTATTATTACAAATACATGTATGATAATTGTGTGATTTAGCCGAGCCAAAATATTTTCCAATATGTGATTAAAATATATATCAAATTATTTGTATTTTTATTCTTATTAGTAGTAGTATTTTAGGGACTGACAGACGTGCACATGACCTCCGTTCCAGAAAGACGTGCTTCTCTCATCTGTAAAGACCATGACATTTATATTGTATATAAATGGTATTCTGGTATTGGAGGTAAATTACTTTGAAATTAAACACCAGAGCACAGGTCATGCAAGCAGAGTGAGATAAGAGAATTAATTTGTTTAAAAATATTAATGGAAAATGTTTCAATCTCAGCAGGCTGTATCACCACAAAACGGTTTCCCATAAGACTTATGGCCTTTGTCTGATTTATATGCTGAGAACAACCTTGCTTGCGCTGACTGCACTGAGAATATTGTTTTTATTTATCGTTAATAGTTAAAAAATAGGAAGCTATCAGAAGTGAATTTAGTGAAAATCTGTAGGTGCAGAGAAAACTGGCTGTATTCAGAGGCAAAACATGGTCCAACGTCCACAGAGCAGAACAGCTAGCCTACAGCATGCACAGGTCAACAGTCAGCCAAATACATGCTGGAATACGCTGCAGGTCTGAAGTTTGTGCATCCCACAAACTTTACAAGTCGCTTTGCTTTGCTTTGCTTGCCGACTGGCTTGCCATGAGTTTTCCCCTTTTTGAAGATGGTGACAGCGCAGCCATGGAGCAGCCAGGAGATGCTTCAATCCAGTATTATCAGAGAAGAGCACATTGCCTTGCAAAAGCCTTTAATTTATTTGTGCCTGTTTCAGCCCCAGATTAAAGTTTAATTGGCACACTCTAGCAGCAGCTCCCAAGTTTTTACTAAATATCCTTACCGGGAGTCCTTACTGAGAGGCTGAGGGCAAAGAAGACCCCCATCCCCCACACATGCTCAAAAAAAGTCTATGTAGTGATTCCTGTTTCTTCTTTTACCATTTTTAATTAGAAAACATGTGAAAACTTTAGACCAGGAGTTTACAAAGACAATGGGCATCTCTTTCGAGCCAGCATACACAATGATAGCCTCCCACACACACATACACAGCCAATTGATAATTGTCAGACAATTGTTTGCTCACTTTTATCATTTATCACTTTTTAAAATGATTGAAAATAATTGAGCAAAACTATTTGGTGTTCTGTCCTTCATATAAAAGGACAAAACGTAACTACTCTCCATCCCGGTCAAAATTGTCATAAAATCTGTAATAGAATGGGGAAAGAACTGTAAATAAAGATGTAAAACATCTCTTCTAATAATTAACACGTCTTAATATATCTACCTACCTTAGTAAGCAATGTGCATTTGGCAATGTTTAGACTGTCAGTGTTTCGGATTGACAACCGCATTTACTATGAATGGCTAGAGCTCTCATATTACAAAACGCAACGCTCAGATGCGACAAGCTGTATTTTTATACAGAGTTGCCATTGCTTTGTTGCACTACATAACGCTTGTTTCACAAGCAGCATGCAGACAGAGTGCTGACAGCGCACACCCATTGTGCTTTCACACTGGCAGTGTTTGCAGCGCACAGCTGAACCCATGCTGTCTGTGAATCTTCAAGACAACAATTGCTTTAAAAGTTTGTATGACAATAATTTGGAGCAGTGTTATTGAATTCTTCTTCAAGAAGGTTATTTTTCTATGTTTCTATTTTTTTATAAGCATTGCTTTGTTTTCTTTGTTGTCTGTGTAGTGCTATAGAGTTACAGAAAGATAAAATGCCCATCATGCTTTATGTGTTTCTCTAAATGATACTGCCAATCAGCGCAAAAGAGAACGATCTTAAGCTTTTAATCTATCTGATAAAACAGACATAATACCACAGTATAGCGCTTCTAACTGAAAATGCAGTTGTAAGTCCAGTGGTGAAGTCTCAACCTAACACCCTATATTAAGGACTAAAATACAGATCTGACAACTGTATTCTGTTGCTGTGTGAACAAAAGTGGCTTTCAATTATTTCTATGTTTAACTATACAGTATATAACTATTTTTACCCCCTATGTGCACACTCTATGACGACTCCCCACACTTTGAAAACTCCTGCCATAGACAACTTACAATTACAAAGTGTAATTATACATTATTTAAATTAGTTACAGTGGGATACAATAAATTGTGATATCGATTATTGTGACACCTCTGAAGAAAAATTCAGACATTATATCAGCACTTCAGTGCACAGATGTTTTCTTTTTCTTTTAATTTCTTTTTAATTTTTTAAAATTGTATACATTTTAACAAGCAATATTTTCTTATGTATATAATTCATGCTGTTTTGCTCTTCCTCAATGTAAGATTGTTGTGCATTAATCTGTGCCTTATTCATTTTTAGCTGCATTACTGTAGAAATGATAGTCAAGTTTGTGTGTTTATGCCAAAAATGGAGTGCATCTTTAAATAACACACCCCATGTATTACTGTCTTAATATGACAACAAACTTAAACATGATACCTAATATTGGCAATTATAATATGCAAGTAATTAAGGATCGACTGCACAGATTAAATTTATGTATGCTTATTCCTGTAAAATTGCATATTTCATCTGTTTTTTATATCAGTTGTGGTACTGAACACAGATGCTCAATTGTTCCCTTTCGAGGGAACTAGACGCTGCGTCAAGCTTGACACGTTCGGGCTTGCCTGAGTCTGAACACGTGTAAAAACTAGCCTGTTTATAGGCAAGTTCAAGGTCATGTGACGTAGCATTGCGCACCACAATGCCTTTAAAAGGCACCTGCAAAATATGTTGCCATATATGTTCTTTAGAAAGCCGTTTGTCTAGCGTGTAGCCAGGCAAGTTTAGTGAGGGAGAACTATTGATTTATTTGAGGAGTTTTTGAGGTTATGTCTTCAAAA
>JAZGTK010012904.1:0-14640 GCA_036877625.1 Ambastaia sidthimunki | reverse complement strand
TTTTATCTGTACAATTTTGAGCAAGACGCCTATCTATTAACAAATGTCTTCATTTAATAATATTTTATATAATATGCAGTCTCGCTACTCATTCTATTCTTGGTTAAACGTCAGAGATGAAGTAATAGTTTTGATGATGTCACTGGTATTTATGCATTAAAGGCAGTATGCATGGATTAAAGGCAGTCTACATAGCACATTTATAATGAGTCAGTAATTATTAATGTACAAACATTTTGTATGCAGATTTTAACTGACCCACCTGTTTACATGATTGATTTCATGAATTCTAATAGTCCAAATTAACCTTTTAATTATTGTTTGTTTAGCACAGTGATGTTATTTAATGAAATGCTAAAAATAATTTAAAAGTATTTAGAATTTTAAAAGATAGTTACAACAGTCAATTCAATGTAATAACATTGACCTAGAATAGATTAAACCTAATTTAAAAGAACATAAGTAGGTGTTTTTAATTGAATATTTGCATATGGTAATTTGCGTTCTGTCATACTAAGTTTATAATGAAAAATAGTTTAAAACAAAATTATTTTATTAAGCTGAATTGATCCAATTTAGCTGTTTATTATATCTAAAGGTTTTACATTAATTTATTTTAATATAGTATTATAAAATAATATTAAAATGATAAATTGCATGTTTATTATGGACTGGACAATTTAATGAGTGAGTATACTTTATACTATAAATATTTGAAAAGTTACCAAATATTGTTTGCTTGTATTCCAATGAACCAGTATGTTTTCTTTGGCCCATTATTTAGTTGTAAAACGAGTCAGACCAGTATTTTTTAAAACTCAATAAAACCTTTTATCTGTATATTTGAGTTACCTGTCTTAAATATACATTTTACATTTAATTGAAATCATACAATAAAATAATCTTAAAAATAGCATTTAATGCACATAAGTAATTTGTCTTATGTAGCAGTTTACTATTAGTAAGCAAATATTGTTTTCTCCAGTAGCCTCACCTTAATATCAGAATGAGAATAATGCTTTCCCTTGAAGTATGTTACTTTTAGATGGTTAAATTTGTAGCTTACAATAAGCAGTGCTTTGCTAAACAGTCTGCACCCCTTTCAGGATTCTGCCTGTTTTTTTGTGATGTTTTATTACAAAGTGCTGGACACTCTGCTGTTTATTTGTAGTCAAGGGAGTGTAAGCATGGGAAGATATGAAGCAGAGCTCCTATGCACCTTTAATACTTAACATATTTTTTCATTAATTGGTCAGTTATACAGTGCATTATTATATTATACAGTACATTAATACTGTAGTATTTTAAAAGTAACTCAAGGACTGTTTTTTCTTTAAAAGTGACTATAGAAAGCTCACAGTTTATTCCGAAATACTGAATTAGTTAAACAGCAACCATATGTACATCAATCTGAATGTGACCACATTTTAAATAGCATTTAATATGTTGTTTTGATAAAGGTTTAATTAGTTTAAATGGTGAGGGTATGCTAGAAAACAGTAATTAACCATAATCAATCTTTAGAACTAAACCATCTTTAGTTCAAATGCTGTTGTAATTGAAAAGGCTTTTTATGTGAGTTTTAAAAGATTTGGTCTCAGTCAGCAGGGGAAAGGTTAGACATATTTCCAATTTTCATTAGTCAAATGCTGTTACTTTGTTTCTGTGTGGTGGCAAGTCTGATATTTACTTTGTTAGGAATAATTTGTTTTGTTATTGATACGATGAAATGGTTGTTGTTTACCCAAATGCAACAACAAAATATGATTTCTTTTAAAAATGTAGACAATTTTGTCTACAGACTGTATTTAAATTGTAGAATCTACAGGCGTAAGATAATGATCCTAGAGAATTGGTTAAATTCTGATAAAAATATTAGTTTTATTTTTAGATTAATTTAGGTTTTAAGTTAAATGGGATTGTTCAATGTTTTACATAATTAATGCTTGTTGTAGTTCCTAAAACAATTTTTTGTTTTGTAAGGGTAGTAAATAATTTTACTCTGATAAGCATGTTGAATTGTATTACTTTAAAAGCCAGTATAGAACTAGTTATCATCATACTCTCATTCTTACTAACCCTGTTCTTCATCTGTTCTTGTATTCTTTATAAATGCTTATAGTATAAAAGTATAAAACGTAATGTCACATTTATCTTATGTTTTTTTTAAAAGGGTACATTGTAAATTTGATGGCTATATCTGGATGGCTATAAATGATTTTTCTCTATTGGCTCACGAGTCAAAAAGATTGAGATACAGACTTAGAAGTAAAGGCAGAAAAAGTGGGTTAGGAAGTTATTGAAATCTCAGTTGAGGACTAGCCACCAAGCCCCAGGGTATTAAAATCTCATAGATGAGGTCTTTTCAGTAATACCCCTTTCCACCATTAAAGCTTTATTTATTGTCACTTTTGGCAAGCCCATTACCCTCCTGTCTATCTCACTTCCTGGAGTATTTGTGTAAAATGATAAAAGATCATTAGAGTAAATCATACTTCAAGTGGATTCTCATCAATGTTTGATGTACACTTGAGTGTTATAATAAATAAGATTTCTGAAAATAGTATGTAACAGGCATAATGCTAAAATGTATATTCATTTCAAATTAGCTATTAGCTTGCTCAGAACTTTTATCACTTTTGATAAAAGTGGCTTGCTTAGTCATTATCACTTTGCGGTTTAAAGTCATTAGGCCTGTTGTTTTCATGAGCACATCTCAAATGTGTTTGCTCTCTGTGAATGAAGACTTCTGCATTAGTTTATTCTACTTTCACACATTCAATGTGTTAGTGATGGTGCTCAAATAGAATATCAAGTGATTTGTTCTCTTTGAACTCAGTATTTGTCAAACTTCGGTTTGTTGAAGGTTTAAATCAGGCACTTCCACAGATGTGCGCACAACGTGATCCTTTAAAAGTGATTAGAGAGTGTGTTTTTGTTACCTGGATCTATAAACCATAAAAAGACCTCATGTTGTGGATTGTGCATTGAAATGTTTTGCTACAGATAAATATAAAATGTTGTATTGTTGCTAGTTTGCTGGATGTCAGCAAACTTGATTGACTTTTTAGAAGACTTTACCTTTTGTGTTACTGTACATGTAAGGTGTAATTCCTCATTTGTTAGTCCCTTTATCAATATAAAGGGTGCAGAGGCAAGAAAAGATTTTATCACAAAGAATGTGAGAATGTCTGTCATGGAAGCATTTGGTGTTATCTCTGACAAAAAACTTTGCCTCCTGTTCTTACTGGCTCTTATCAAATGTTTGTTTGTAGACCAGCAGCCTAAGTATAATGTTTCTCTCTTCATTTTATAGGCTTTAGCGAAGAAAGGAGCAGTTTTAGTTTTGTGTTGTTGTTGAACCTCGTAAGCAGGTGTAATATTTTGGTTCATGTTGTGTTTGGTGCAGTGGGATGGATTTTATATTAAAACAATGGATGTTACTGGAAGACTGCCCTTGGTGTGGCAAGTGGATGGTGGTTAGTGGTTTGTAGCTGTAAAGAGAGCTCATTTGCACATACCTTAGCAGACCACAACTCTATACCATCATCTTAAACTGCCCATATGGCAACAGAAAGCGCTGGAACTGGACTATAATCTCAGACTGTACAGGCTCTGTTTCTGTCCATGCACTAATCACATTTAATCTGTGTCTGTCTGTATTGTTAAGATAAAAAAAAAAGCTTTAGTCTGGTGTGTTCTTTGTGAAATGGTATATAGAGTAAGAACACTGTGTTTAAAAGAGTTCTAGAATCAGATATTCTCTGCTTCTGATATTCTAATATTCTCTCAAAGAGTTTGAGAGCAGTTCTTACTTCTTAAGTGGGCATAAAGAAAACAATTTTCACAACATTGTCAGAGTTTTTCACTATTTACTAAAATAACTGCATAAAAATAATAAAAATTGAAATATGAAGTTTGTGATGTCTGCAATGCTGTAATAGTCAATTTGTCTGCTGATGCTGGGTGTAAATAAAAGAATAGTTTCTGTTGAATACTTTACAAAAACATGGATAAAATGTTTTAGAGCACTGATTGTACTATTAAATCTAAAGAGCATGTTTCTACATTAAGTGGAATCTATTTTGTTTTTCAATTAAACTATAGTTAATTGCAGTTTAATGCAGAGTCTTTTAATAGCTTTTTTTGATTATTTTTATAGTAGTATTAAATAGCGTTACAAAAAAACATGTATATTGTGTTTGACACAGTTACTGACTGAATTAAAAAAATATTACATTTCTACATAAACTACATTTCTACATAAACTACATTTCTGCAGCATTAGAAACATGTGTACACTTTGCAGTAGCTTAGACCTGAAGGAAACCCACCTGTTAAAAGTGTATCTCCTTGCAGCGAGAGCATGCACATGCTATAGTCGCCTTGCTTTGGGGTCTATCGGGCTCTTGGGGAGCAGATCAGGGGGGAAAAGGGCAGCTGAGAACCCAGCAGGTGCAGCGTCTTGCACTTCGGCCCTGATTGGCTCAGTTTGTGACTGAACGCTATAAGTGTGTCTGCGCGTGTGTGTTGTAAACAGTTGTGAGCACCGAGATGGTGTCAGGCTTAGATGATGCCACCTGTCCAGTACGACCTCTTCTAACCATTCTTGGACATGTCACTGTGGAGGTTCATTTTTTGGTCCACTAAAGATGACAGGCAGTTCTTCTTGATGCAAGTTATTTTATTCTTTTAAGCAGCTGTCACAGGAAATATGTTTAATATAGAGGTTGCAGTAAATATTTCATTTTAGCCACATGAAGGACACACTGCTTCATCTTCAGCATTAAGGGGAGACTGGGCTATATTTTTAAAGGGAGCTTTTTCATATCCAGCAGTGTTTGTAAATATTATCAGAGCTTCAACTGCTCCAGCAGAACATGGAGAGTCTATACCAACACTGACTCCAGCAGAGTAATCCTATGGTCACCGTGGCAACCGAATACAAGGCTTTTTGTTATCCTGTGAGGTCAAAGACAGATGAAAAGAACTCTGTGTTATACATCACATTCTTTAAAGATGGATGTATTTTTTCTGTTTGTTTTGGCATATGACTTCCCACATGAGATTTTATTGCACAGTGGTTGTTCATTTCATACCTTAGGAAAAGTGGTGCATTTAAAAAAGTTTTATTTAAATGTCAACATGTCTCAAATTTTTTTCTAATTCATTGTTGCCATAAAGTAAGAATACAGGTATAAAATTTATGTAGGTAAAATGGCTAAAATAAATTGGCTTTGGAAGAGTATGATTAGATGTTTTGGGTTAATGTTGAAATCTGACTTTTGCACACGTTATATTGGCAAATCTGAACGCTGGTTGTGACATTGTCTCAATCTCTTTCAAAACTAGACACATTTCTAGGAAACCTTTTTCTCAGGAGTAATGAGAGGCAGAACATTTATGTCTCCATTTGCTCTCATTTTTACCCTTTTGCTAACTAGGAAAAAGCTTATGTATTTCAGAGACAGCATTGGACTCCATTGTTATTGGAGATGCTTTTCTGTGGCTAATGCTATAATAATAATAATGTAAATAATATAATTTAAATTCTAATATAAATAACTGTTATTTAGAAGGGCTGTAGTTTTTGTGCTACAAAGGCACAACATTTATTGTTTTTTTAAATTCTGGCTAATATTTAAATCGTCAGTGTCTATCCATCAGGATCCACCTGCATCACTGCATGTGGCATTTAGAGCACAATGTCTCTGGTGTTAGTGGAGTCTCGCCCTACACAACTGTGGGATGTTTTCTATTCATGAATCCCACTCGCGCACAGGCAATTTACATGTTGCCTCTCCATATGTATGACTGGAGGGGCATCAACAACATGTCCTCAGAAACCTCTGAGCGAGTCAGCACCCACCAGCTCTCTGGACACAACTCTGAGTATTGTTTTGCACTATTCGATTAGTTATGAATGAAGAGGCACTCCTGCTTGTGTGAAGCAGAGAGATCTCAGCCATTTTTAGGCCTTGAGAACTTTACTAATGACTTTTGATGGAATTTTAAATTATGACTTCAATGTGTATGTGAGATGTTTGCATTATTTGATGTACCTTTGATGATCCTGGTTGTTTAAATTGGTGTTAGTGAGCCTTTCTAAATGTATTCAGCAGAGAACTGCATTTTATACATGTTTATACATCTGCATCCAGTTTTTTTGAGAGCCAATCACCCGTGCCGTAAATGTCATGTGACTAAAAACAAAGGAGCTGTAGAACAATTAGCACGACACTGGCACCACAAAATCTTGCAGTTACAAGTCCATTACTTACATCACTTACTGTATATTGAACTGTGACATGAACGACAGCAGGAAAGGAAAATATAATTATTTTGATGCACACACACACGCACGCACACACACACACAAATATCAGGCACTGCTACAATATTACAATAACTGCAATTTTTATGTTGCTTTTGCAAAAAGTTTTGAATGTGTTGGACAACACAGCTAATATTCTCTAGGCTAACAATGGTTAAACATGTTTTTTGGGTTCATATGGTGTAGTTACAACATTTACCAGCAGAGGCTAACTGGACCAGACTAGCCAGCCAAACTCTGATCCTTAGGTAGAAACTAATTAAAACAGTCTATTGATTAAAACCATTTAAATGAAAGCGTCTGGCATTGCAGAAAAGAAAGACATTTTTATAATCCGTCTGCCAGTGCAGGTGAAGCAAATTAATGAAAAATATTTTAATAGAAAATGCTCTATTTATAAAGCACTCCTGTCGTCTGCCAGTTACATAGATCAGCTGTTTATTGCATTAAAAATACATCATCATACATCACACAGCATCGTATGATCACACATGCATTTAATCTTTCATCATATACTGTATTTGTATCGGTCAATATCAGACATTTTTCTTCACCATCAAATAGAAAAGACAATTTAGTGTTGCTTGTTAAATTTCATCCTAGCTTAACATCCTGGTAAGTTAGTCATATTGAGATGCTAGTTGTTGTCTTTGGGGTTCTTGTGTAGCTCTGCTGAGATGGCACTAGGAGTAATGATAAATAAAGATAAAGATGTTTAACTTTTCCAGTAATTTCAATCAAAACATATTAATGCTTTACTATACACTGATTCTCCACAGGATTTTGTATCCATCTTTGTTGCAACAGTGTGGAAAGGGTACATTTATGTTAAAGAATTGCTGTACCCCTGTGTACACGGCACTGATGTTGGGTGATGAGAGCCTAAATCTGTTTCAACTCATACCAACGGTGCTCAGTTGGGTTCAGGTCTAGGCTGTGTGCAGACCAGTTTTTCCACACTTGACTGAGTCATTTCTTTATGAACGTTTCTTTGTGTACAGAGGCATTGTCATGTTGGAATAGAAAAAGGGCCCTGCCCAAACTGTTGCTGTAAAATTGGAGGCAAACAGTCACAAAAAATGACTGAAGTAGCCAAACCTGTTTATTAGAAGGGGATGTCCCAGTACTTTTGTTTATAGTATATGAAGACACACATAAGTCATGAAGCCCAGTGGAGTGTACAGAAGGCTGCTATTGGCTGCACTCTCCTCATAGACAGCCTGTGGTTTCGGTTTGACAGTGGTTGAAACAATGTCAGCTACGTTACAACAGTTTTAGACAGTGTGTCTTTGTCACCCTCTTGCCGAACGCCTCTGCCTCAGTCTTCATTGTGGGAATTTGTCAATGAGTACATTAAACCATCCTGATAAACATTTAGCCTGTTTAACACGTGCAACACAGGGCAATAAATAATCAACTTTTAACTAATCATGCTAAAGAGAGGTAGCGTCAATATTTGGCTCAAAATTTAGAGAACAATCTATTTAGAGAACAAAAATGTTTTTTAAATATTAGCTATTTTTTTTAAACATGTTATAGAATTTGAAGCTGTTTTTAAACAAATGTCATACTTAACATACATGTGTAACAAATAATTAAATCTTTTGTCTTTTGCATGTGTGGAGTTCCAGAGAAAATAAACAAACAAGATGAACCGTGAATTTGTAAAGTACTAAACAGGCTGTGTTATAGAGAATGCCACAGTATTTACACACTTGTATTGGTATGTTGCCAATGGCAATACAATACTTGTATTGTAACATTCAAGCGAATGTCCTTGAAGAAATAAGAACAAACATCTAATGCTCCAGAGAAGATTTACAAAAATGTTTATGACTTGTCCTTTCCCAGAGACATTTCTCATTACACTCATTATACTTGGTACTAAAGTATTTTTTGAGCACTAAAACATGAAAATACATATTTTTATGTATTTGGTTGTTTGTTGGTTATTCATTAATTACAATAAAAGTTAAACTGTGATACTTAACTGTGCCACCCTCTTGGGGGCAGCTGTGGCCTACTGGTTAGTGAGTTGGGCTTGTAATCAGTAGGTTGGTGGTTCGATTCCAGTGCTGGTAGGTAGCAACTAAAGTGCCCTTGAGCAAGGCACCCCCGATTGCTGTCTGGGTGCTTGCAGTGATAGCTGCCCACTGCTGTGTGTGTTTACAACTTGCAGTGTGTATTCACACCTCACTAGGGATGGGTTAAATGCAGAGGTCACATTTTGGTTATGGGTAACCATAACTGACAAAAACATGTCACTTTCTTTCTTAATTTGTGATATTTGAGATCAGTTTTTCTGACTTTATACTTATATGTGCTGTTAGTTTAATTTCTGTCACCTGGGTCTTTCTGGATAAACATAAGGATTCAAAATGGTAGCTGCAATTCTTGACAAAACATCCCTCTCAGACTCTTCAGTACTGACTCTTCTGTACTGACTGTGTTTACAGCTGCCAAGTTAATTAAGTGATTCATTCAGAATGTATTGGGTCATACTGTTGACTCAGTCTCTTTAGAAAAAAATAGCATGTGGACTTGTGAAGGTGGCCTTGAGGCAAGACTGAAGAAGTGAGTCTGCATTTATGTTTAGTTGACCCATCTGTGCATTCACTGAAGTCTCGCTTTCATTTTTGAATGTACAAACAGTGATAAACTGTCTCAGCGATATTGTTCAGTAACAGTCATGTTGCTAGGATACAACATGACTTGAGTTTCAGCACATTGAAAATGGCCACTGTGTCTGTAGTATCATACATGAGTTCTGATAGCGTAAAAGAAATAAATATCTTGTTTACCTTGTTCAACCAATAAACCTTCATTTGTAGCTTTCGTTTTATCCAGCCGTAAGACAGAAAAGCATTTAGATTGAATGTGTCACCCACTTCTGTTGCAGGAATGCAAATGTTCTGTTTTTCAAAGTGACTTTATCTTTTCTAGGATGACAATATTTTAAGTGCTTAAATGACATTTGACACTTTAGTGTTCAACAGTTTGATAGAGTTTGTTTTCTTTGAAGCCGTAATGGATTTGTTAAGTGATAATGGAACATTTTGTTGTCAGCAAGGATCACAGACTTCAGTGTGATGTTGATACGTCAGTGAAACGTCTGTGTTTTTAGAAAGCTCAGAGAGAAAGTGATGGATAAACTCTGATTGGTTGAAGGGCTGTCAGTGCTGCCATATGGTGCAATGATAGATTCTGTTAAGCTTGTGTAATTCAGGTAATTATCTTACTGTGTGTAAGTCAATCTTAATCAGTTCAGTCTAAAAATTTGAGTTTTTTTTATTAACAGCTGTTTGATATTTAGTTGTTTGATATGGTAGGTCAGGGTCTCTGTGACTAGTTGCTACAAACCCTTAAGTTTACAAAGTTCTCAGTGATAATTGCAAGGCTATCATCAATAAAGTGGCTGCTTTTCTAGGTAAAAATAAATACAGTTTAATGCAAGTGTTGCTGTGGTCTTACACTGTAAGCTGCAATATTGTCATTGTGTCATATGTGACATGTCAGCTCATAACACAGAATGATCAGTAATTAAATAAGATATTTGGTTCCACAGGCTGATGATGGAGAACCAATTATCTTCTGCCAGATGTTGTACTCCTGTGGCTATTGATGGAATATGTGCTGTCTCACACTTACTATTTAAATAGTGACACATACAGTGACAAATACATGCATACATATAGGCCTACATACACTAGAATTCACATTATGGAGTAATTTAAAAAAGATAAATAAGATAAAATACTTCGCAATGTCACATACAAATGTGATAGTTTTAATGGTTTATTTTAATGGTTTTAATGGTTTTTTTAAGATTGTGCTTTTAATGGAGATCTTTGATTCATTTGTATGGGACATTCTGTTAGGCTTGAGCTTGGGGTCGGTTGGCACAGTAAATATCAGCATTTATATGTTCATGTTCTAATAGATACACACACACCTTTATTTATTTTTGCTATTTTTATGTTGCTTTAAAAAATGAGATAGCAGCCAATAGAGAGAGAGAGTGCTTTTTGATTTTCTACCAGCAAAGGCTAACTGCCAAAACTAACCAACAATCCCCGACCCGTAGCTGCTGTGTAAGGCTGTGGTACAGGTCTGAGTTCATCTGTAGTGCTTAAATAAGACACTACTGTGAGACGTGTAAAAAATGCACTTCTGTTTGCGCTTAGAATTTCTCATATTTTGACAAGTGATTAAAATTTAATCTGCACAGTGATTGTAGTTATCTCAAAATATCCCGCCAACCCATTCTGTGATAACCTCGACAGCATTAGTACATCGTAGAACAAACTCTTTCATGGTAAAGTTCAAGTAAAATCTTATTTTATATAGTAAGTTCAACAGTTCATGGCACCTGAGGAAACAGTACTTTTTTGGCACTTTCTAGACATTATTTAATTCCTGCAAACTGTGTGGTATTCAAAGATACGTCTAGCGTTTGAAGCCAAAGGCCTGTAAGGTGGATTGTCCTGTGTGTCACTTTATTGAGTCCGGAAACTTCTCTCAGTGTGTGCCAGAGGAAGCTCAGAAAAACCACAAGCCTGTCAAGAGCAGTTCATGCTATCATCAGCCATACAGCTTTCAAATGAGCTACAATCTTCTCATTCATTCTTTCTGTCAACATCCTTTTTTGACAACACTAACATTTTAAATTTTTAAATTTTTTAAATTTTTACATTTTTACAGGTCTGTAGTTTTTTTTAAACTGTGTGTTTACAGTTGCCGTTTGTAGGTGCTGATTCTCTGCTGGTGGTCTTTTGGTTCTGGTCTTTGTAAAGGTTTGACCGCTGAGTTGGGTGTGAGGCAGGCCTCTGTCATGTGGCATTGAGTTCCACCAGTAAGCGCATGACAGGGACTTAAATTGCCTAAATATTAAATCAGGGACTTTGGAGTCAGATTTGATGTTGTAATTTAAGACAGCTGTAGGAAGTATAAATAAATACGGCATGTATTCAGTAACAAAGTGCTGTGCTTTTCAGTGAGAATGATCTACAGTAAGATTATCTGTTGTTTTTCTCTAACATCACTGTGATCCATGATTCTTTCTGCTTTATTTATACACCATAAAATCCACTCAAACATACGCTTCACAATTCATTTCACAATTTTAGAAGTCAATACTAACACCAGTCAAATTTCATAGTTCCTATTAAAAATAATTAAGAATAATACCTATATCTGATTTGATATTTGATTTAAGAATTTTAATAAAGATATTTACATCCATGTTTACATTTATCGCTTAAAATCAGCGGCTGAAGAAAACTACATTTTGAGGTGTAAAATTATTTTGTTAGATCCTTGTTGCAGTATTTTTTGTCTATGGGTGCATGAATATATTTTCATATAGTTTATTTAGTAAAGAAACAGGTCATCTGAATAAGTGCAAAATTTAAGACAAATACTCATAAGTTTAGTCAAAGCCTTTTTTGTGAGATACTGGCTAAAGTATCTAAAAGCTAAAGTAAAAGAGAGATGTTACAAGACACTGAATCTGACTCTGCAGATTGACTCTCATGTGCTCAGTGTAGATTCAGTCATGATATTGTGATGCTCTGTGATGTATTGAATCATGACACATGTAATGTGTTATATCTTATGAGGTAGGTCATGATACTCAGGCCTAATTTAAGCTTTGACTTTCTACTGAAGTGTTGCTACTTTACACTGGTGACATCCTGGTGTTTTGTATAGAGTAAGTGCCTAAAGCGTCTGATAACTTCTGTAAAGTCACATTATCATAAACCGAGACATAAAGTGATTTAAATGTCTCCTCAGGCCCGCTCGATTCATGGTTTCCAGTTGCAGGACGAGTACTGCCGAAAGATGTGAGGACAAAAAATAAAATAAATACCTAGACCAAAAAATAACTCTAGAGTTTTGTTGATTCTGTCTTTTTTAAAATTATTTTAAACTGACTCAGAGATACTATGACGTTGCCTTGTTGTAAACTGCTGTTTCTGCCTCTCGCTGTTTCAACCATTAATATCCTGGAGCAAAAGTGGACAAGCTCTTTACCAGAACAACCCTTTGTGTTTCTCTAATGGGCTGCTATTTACAGCAGGTATGTCTTGAAGAGGAGAACAAGCACATCAATGTTGGCTGGGGAAGATGAAAGCACAAATAACCGATAAATGCTTACAGATTCGTGGCATTTTTTGTGTGGCTGACCCATAAAACGGAGCAGGACTGGAAACAGCTGCAGACTGTACCTTTATTTACCCAACAACAACTCTGCAGTCTTTCAAAGCAAACACCCTGCGTGCTGATTACTTAATGCATCGGTGCACCAGCCACGCCATCCTGCCTTCCCTCCTCTTAAACCCTGTGTTTTCCTCAGCTCTCTTTAGTTAGCTGAGCATTAGATGAGCAGTGAACACAATGTACCGGCAGGGACGGTGTGGTTCTGTTATGTAGAGTAGTGCAGGGCTGATTTCTGTCATGCTTTTTTGTCCTACATTCAGGATACGATTGAACTGTAATTCAGATTGTTGCTGACTGTTTGTGAAGGCAGTTTCAGTGACATGACGGCAGTGACATGACGCAGTTGGAAAAAGAGCAAAAAACCCACATGTAGGGTGACAAGTTTATCGCTTAAACATCAGTTCAGCAGTAAACTTGATTTTTAGATGTAAATTCGAGCTTGTTCTCTTTTGTTGTTGTTGTCTCCCAGTGGAAAACTCTCTCTCGTTTGAGCCGTCTGTTACTTCAAGATGCTGCTTCTATGTTTGTGTATCTCTTTTGCTGCACGTCCTTCCACCTCTGAAACTGTTTTAAGAAAAAGCATAGGAGCAATATTAAACCCTTACTATTGATCCTAGGTAATCTATAGATCTCTCTGCCTATGACAGGTTGTAGGTTGAACCAGTCTGCTTTAGAGATTTAAAACGGATGTTTGTGAAAGAACACAACATCGCTATAGCATATGGTGAAACCTGTGAAATCAAAATAAACCCTGACAAGGTGACCATGTATCACCATGCCTTTCATTTATTTAGTTAGTTGTTTGTGTATTTTTTTGTTAATTACACTGCTCTAATTTGAGAGCAGTGTAATGAGAAGAGGTTTCAGATTACTCAGTTTTGGGTACCCAACACACATGCTGGCAAATGGTTTTGATTGGATGTGCCAGTTTGTGGTGGGCGGGGCTGTGACTGTGCGATACTTGCTTAGAGTGCAAGACAAACCCTAAACCACGTGTTTGAGTGAACTGCAGTGCAGCAGCTAGTGTGGTGGTAAGCTTCTTAAGAAGAGCCTGCAGGAGTGAGACACACATTGCAAATTGTAGCTAACATCTTTATCTCCTCTTTTTGTGTTCTTTAAAGCAGTAGCAAGACTGCATAATGAATTAGATCATGTCTTCAAGTTTTAATTTCCATGCTTTCCCCAATAGAAAATAGTTTGTTTTTCTGCTGTTTTTCCTTTGTACTGTTCTGTCCAGAGACATTCTTAAACCAGCTTAGTCGTATTGGCTGCAAAAGAGCAATGATTAGACTCTGTAGAGACCGAAACTGTAGTGATATAAATAATGTCTCTAGAAATCCATAAATCTCACTTTTCAGTGATCCAGAGATTTTTATGGAGGATGTTTATAAATATTAATACTCTTCTGCATCCTGCTGCGTTAAATAGATATTTGACAGAAAATGTGGTCATCTGCTGCTACTGTTACTGGCTACATATGATTAATATATTTTAATGTTTAGTCTGAGGTAAACACTATAAGCAGATAAAATAGTGATGGTTAGTGGAGACAGTGTTTGTTTAAAGTTTAAATGTGCAGCAGCCCTAATATCGTCCAAGCCTATTTTAATTAATTCATAAACAAGTATTCGGTATTTAAATTAGCTTTAAAAATTACTGTAGGACAGCAAAACTTAATTGATTACATAACCAAGCTTAATTAACGTCAATAATCCTGTAAAACATTTCCTCTCTTGTTTTTATTTGCTTTGTGATGTGGTACTTAATTAAAGTATAAAACAGATGTATAAAACTGTATGTCAAAATCGATTAGATTCACCACAATCTCAATGTATGTTTTTATTTATTTTTTTGATGCAGTTCTAGAGCAGTAGACAGCTCAGTGCTGCAGCTGAACATACAGAGCTGCAAACACTGCAAGAGAGTGTCAATTATAATGCCTTGTTCGGTCCTTGTTTATTATAATGGGCTTGTTTTATTGTTGCTTGCTTGCAGTGCAGATGGGTAGATTAATAAATTGTATTTAAAATAGCCTACATCAAATTCAGATGAGTCAAACACAGCGTTGCAATTCATTGAGACATTTC
>JAZGTK010012903.1:0-14640 GCA_036877625.1 Ambastaia sidthimunki | reverse complement strand
CTAATTAACAGATTCATTCCTATGTCATCCCAGGTGTCATAATCTATGCCAGTTATTAATAACTGTATGTACCTCTGGGTTCTGTAGTGCAGTGTCAATGGCCTGTCCAGGCCCAAAGCCTGTTAGCGTTTTGACATTAGTGGAGGTTGGCAGACATCGCCTGCACTGAGTGTAAACTGAGAAAGCCAGAGACTTCAGATGCTGTGTGTACATGTGGCACTCTTCACTCCTGACAGGCTGCAGCAAGAACTGGCTGGGTATTATCTGGAATGAGATGAACGCAGGAAATTTAGACCGAAACGACACTTGGAATATTGATTTTGGAAGTACCAGAAGGTTCTGGATGTCTTACTTGCACATATACAGCATTCCTGATGTGGGGTGGGAGAAACTGAAGCATTTCTAGGTAACAGCGAAGGAGCCCCAGTGTCCACACGCTGGAACTGGTCCCCATCTCCTCATAGCTGAAGGGGTTCACAATGTAGATCACTATGGCAGGGGGGTGGGTGACAGCATGCGAGTCTCCACTGGTTGTCACACCCACCTTCTCTCGTTCCATCGTGCTGTCAAACAGATAAATCATAGACTGAGGACTTCTTAGAGAGAAGATATTTTTTGGAGTTTATGTGAATAAAGCTCCACAAGAGCACACACTTTGAAGCTCTTAATCCCATTATTAGATTATAAGATTTTAGCCTGGATTTCCCAGACAGGGTCACATATATTTGCAAAAACTTAGCAGACAATATAGATTATATACACAACATTGCAAATTCTATGATGTTGTTAGAGCTGGCAAAGTGGATCTATTTCCAGAAATCCGTCTACAGTGTCTGTTACCTTTCAGGAGGCTCAGATGGAACCTGAGGTTGGCTGGTGGCTGATGTTCCATCTCCCAGAGTTCCTGCGTTCTGAGCCACGCTCTGCTGGCTGGACTGCAAGCCCTGAGCCCCAGAGGAAGGGAGGGAGTTGGGTTTGACAGCCGGTAGGATGCCATTGTTCTGAGAGCATGAAGAGGATGAGGAGGTGGATGTGGTGCTACTGGTGTTTGTGTTGGAGGTGCTGTTGGTGGAGGGGGTGGTGCTGTTTTGAGCCGCGGCGGGGTTACTGGAGCTGGTAGAGTTTCGCTGAGAAAGCAGAGAGCTGTCCAAAGACTGGGCTGCCAGATGTGAAGCTAAAGGAAGAATAGAAAATATTACAGTATCTTCTGCTGCAGAATATAATTTGATTTACCTCTAAGCCTGAGGACTGAAACCTGATGCGCCCTTAAAACATACCCAATTCGTTTCTGCACACTTGCGCGTAGAGTCTGAGCTTGGTGAAGGCCTCGCTGTTGTTTTTAATGTTTTTTGGGAGCCAGTCATTGAGAGGCTGGTCTGTTACAGTCTTAGTTGCAGCGTCGCTCACGGTTACGATGCCATCGGCATATAACTTGGTGATGGGCCTGTGCTGACCAAGCCGACAAGACTGCAAAACAGTGAAACATCTCTCAGTGTTTATCAACCAATGGCATACTCAGTTTCTATTTAAGTAAAAATAAATATGCACATACACTAAACAACACCCACTGTGAGTTCAGAGGAACCAGAGTTTATTATTATTATTATTATTAACGTATGTACCCTTACCTCATACACAGCAGTTAGGTCTCTAAAGAAAGTTCTGGCTCCATTTAGCAGAGCCTCGTTGTCAGGACACACCACCATATACCCGATGTCCCGCTGGGAGCTGTACGGGTCCAGCAGAAGCTTCTCCCAGTAAGGCAGAGCGAAAGGCGACAACACCACAAAGTCATGCTCATAACCCATCAGTAAGGTGGGGATGGGTAGAGGCTCTGGAGACTCGTCAGTACCTGAGACATGAGAATGGTGCAAATTCCAAATTGTGCAAAAAAAAAAGTCAACAATAAAAAAAGTTTAACTTTTGTCCTTTAAAGCTTACCGTAGGATCCCCTGCCAGCCATTTTGTGGAACTGCTGCCAGGTGAGTGGGCCCTGCACTCCCCAGGAACGCACAGACCTCTTCTTCTGAATGGCATCCTGCAATACAGGCTGCAGTGACAACAGCATCCGAAGTAGATCCTGGGAGAACAGCATGCTCATGTCCAAAGCTGAAAGAACAATTCATATTCATCAATGATATTATACAACCACTTTATCTGTGGTCAAACTGATTTATCACTGCAAAACACTGATAAAGACATTTTAGCTGGAGCAACAGAGTTAGACTTGGGTACAAAGTGATAGAGGACTGCACAGTTAAGTTAAAGCCCTAACCTGCTCTGTAAGAGACCCAGTGACATGACCTAACATCTTAAATTTGACCTTATTTACTTTCTACATTTACATTTATTCATTTGGCAGATGCTAAGCGACTTACAGTAATTCAAGGTATGCATTTTTATCAGTACTTGTGTTCCCTGGGATTGAACCCACAACCTTTGCGCTGCTAACGCAATGCTCTACCAGTTGAGCTACAGAAACACTTTCTAAACAAGTGTCTGGTCCTATTGCATTCAATTTAATAGTGCATGTTATTCCAAAAACAAAAATCTTCATTTAACAAAGAACTTAATCAGATCTTAAAACCTCAGACAGGATCTTTGTTATATGCCCCCAAAAGCAGAATTAAATAGCTTTTTTTATATGTGAAAACTGTTTGTTAGGTCCTGTCAGGCCTGGGTCTGCTAGCATCCTTCTAGAACTTGCCAAGATCTGTCCAAAAACAATAAGGTAGAATGCAGAAACCAATTAATCAACATCATGAGATGTAATCTCACCACTGCGTTTGGCCCAGTGATGTAAACAAGAGTTCTTGACCAGCGTCTCATCGACCTTCCCTCCAGACATATTGTCCATGAACTGTCTGCCATGCTCTAGAGCCATGTAGCAGTCATTGTAGTAGTCCCTCTCCTCTAAGCGTATGGGGGGCTTGAGGCTCAGATGTTCTGGTCTGATGATGGGGGAGAAAGGGTTAGTGCACATGTCCTGCAGCAGGAGGACGAGATCATTCGGAACCTGCTCAATAAGGACCGTCCCTCTCTGCAGTGAGGCTGCTCGCACAGCCTCAAAGTGCTTCTCCACGTCCCGGCTGGCATCTGATCCTCGTCCCACGATGTCCAGCTCATCCTCCAGAAACAGACCGGAGCCGTTGCCATAGCGACGGTTCATAACCGCACTAAACCCGCAGGAGCAGGGATCCATACCAGTGCATTGCGAGTCCATGTTGGGGTCGCTGATGTAGACGCCCACGTCGGCTCCTGTGATGTTCATGTTGCAGACGCAAATGCAGCAGCTGTCAAAGTTACAGTCCTTGAAGAGGTTCATAACCGACTCTGACAGGATCAGAGTGACATATAGGCTGTGGGCTTCCGGGACGGATGGCACGGTGGCCGGCTCCACGGAGTTTAGAGGTCTGCAAGTGGAGGGTGTGGAGGCAGGCGAATAGAGGTCAGAGTTCTCATACTTAAGCGAGCCCTGGACGCTGGCGGGGCCTCTGGGGGTACGTGGGGTCCGAGGAGTCCGTGGTGTTGGGGCAGAGAAACGAGGGGTGGCGGGGGAGGGCAGGATGCCGGTACCGCTGTTGCTAGGTGGAGCACTGTTGGACATGAAGGTGCTGTGTGCCTGAGGGGTGCAGCTCTGGTCCTGCTCAACTGCACTTCCTACACTGGGGATGTTACTGTCGAACAGAGAAACAGTCACATACTGTGGCCCAGTTTTTAGACACTTAAGCCGTGCTTAGAAATAAGTGCAATTGTATTAGAAAATAACTACACTGGTTAAAAGTCCTGAGAACAGGCTATGAAAAGTAACTGACAGAATTCTGAAAGATGAGGATGCTTGGAATCAACATTGTGGACACATTCCTCAATTAAGGCTGCACTATCATTAATACTGAGTGTCTATTTCAGGCTGGCAGCTGCTTGGCCACAAACAACAGTGAACAGAACATGTTCTGTGCTTGTTAAAAACCTGACCTATTTACTTTTACTGCCACCTGCTACACATGCAAGATTCTCATCCCAAATTTGGTAAATAAATCTTTTTAAAAGCCTTTTAGGCTTGTAGAGAAGCCAACAAAACCTTGAAGAATCTGTGATAAATTTGTTTGCAACGCATGAATATAAAAGGCTGTTTTATAAACAATAATGATAAATTAAACAAGGAAAGGTATTTAAACAAACATTGCTAAAAATCTGTTTGTGGGTAAGACTCACTTCAGTTAAGATTCAAAAAAGAGAGAAGAATAATTTCTTGGCAGATGTACCTCTCCTTGTTGAGGAAGGTCATGGCTGCCATTGGCTGCATCATCTCCAGTTTGCCGAGTGTCCAGCTGGGCTGGTAAACACACTCCTCTGGAAGCTTAATGGGAAGCAGACACTGGCTGGGCAGCGTCTTCAGCGGGGCGTAAAGAGAACAGCCGACGAGTGCTTGGCAGGATTCTGGCTTAAACACGTACGAGAAGTCCTGCAAATATAATCAACAACAAGCGATTGAAAATGAGTCACGCAACATGCAAGTCCACAAAAACTTCTTTATGAGAGTTACTGCTGGAAGTTTACAGCAGTAATGAAGTTCTACCCTGATCTCGGAGGGTTTGGGGCTGCAGAAACCCTCCTCCACTTCCATCTTGAAGTTGCTGCTGATGGTTGCCCCATCCAGGATAGACAGTCCAGATACCGACTCCATGTTTCCGTATTCTTTACTGCCCATGTTCATGGGAGAGTAGCCCATGAAGTGCTGCTCCAGAGATGGAGGGGTTGGGAACATGCAGAGGTCTGCAGAGTCTAGAACAACAAACAAGCACGCTGAAGGAACACGATTTTGGCACTTTATATAGAAAATAGGTAACAGATGCTGGCTTTGTCATTAAAGGTCTTGGTGAAAATTCGTGCAGTACTTTAGCTCATGTAGCTTTTGGATGCTTGTCCATCATAGTGGTCGTGCCATAAGCACACGCATTAAATTCTTATATAAAGACCCAAATTCCGACTCCAAGTAAATGTACATTTATAATGATAAGTTACACCGTCTAAAGCAATGTCCACACACTTCCAGTAATAACAGTTATTAGAAAAGATCACAAATTTAGCAATTCAGCAGAGGTCGTGGTGTAGGGCACATACAAGGCAGGGGGTCTGTCGTAGGTTTAGTTTCCCTCCCACCAAATTTCTCCTCTGTTCCACCAGCAGCTCTCCTGGATCCAGGCTGTTTGGAGCAAGAGGAAAACAGTCGGTTCATTTTCATTGCTGTACTTATTTCCCTAGTTCAGCAAATAAAGAACTTTATGACCACCTAATTCATTAGAGTTTTTCTAATGAAGCAGGAGATCCAGGTACAAAGTGAGAAGAAGAAATCACTGAGGTCTTTAATTAGGTACAGAGATGTACACGACTGTTTTCAGATTAATTACTGTTATGACTTCAGAGAGTTTGATTAATGTCACAAATTGGCGATCATTTTATACTTAGCAGATGAGACTGTTGCATTAAGGAAAGATTTAATGCTTAGTGCAGTGTTTAAATGTTTAAAGGAGATCCAGGGAAGAACTGCAGGTACCAACCGTTAACTCATCTTCATCAGAGTTGAAGAGATTGTCCAGATCATTAATGGACACAACCAGGTCTGTCTCATGGATTAAACTGGTGGTGGGAAGAGGTTTACTGTCGGATGAACCCCGGTCATCTGTGTACGAACAATCAAATAGTAAAATATTTTTAAAGGAGACCCATAAGGTTTACAGAAACATTCCTTAAAGTATGTGTGAAATATTCTCCATTTTTAAACACTGATTCAAGACTTTTATTTGTCACATTGAAGTCATAAAATCTCTAGTGAAATGTGAAACTCACTACAGAATTCTTGTACTTTTAAAGTACATACTGTTGTTGCAAAGGAACTTTTTTAATTGATTATAAAGTACTTTCTTTAAAAGATCAGCTTGCTCTTTTAGAAATTAACCTTCAACTTTAGAGTATCATACTCACCATCAGACAAACTGTCATCATCCCTCTGAAAGTAAAAAGAATTGATTAACAAAGAATTAATGGCTGTTCCTCCCACATATGCAAACACATGGAGTGAGGCATCATTTTCTAAGAGCATCACTGTCTGACCTTCATTTTCTTCCCTGCCTCTCTCTCTGCTCCAGGCTTCTTCTCTTTCTCTGTGAAGGTGAACTCCTCGTCTCCTTCTTTAAAAGCGTACGGATCAGATTCTCGCTCCTGATCTCCATCACACACAGCTTTGAAGAGATGCTGATTTTTCTTCTGCTCATACATCTTTACTCGATCTTCTGACACCTTCAGAGGCCTCTTGGAGGAGGACATAGTCCTGCAAACCAATACCCCACATAGTCTCATATCTCGTATTTGAATTAATTAATTAATAATTAATTAATTAATTAATAATTGTTATATTAATAAGTTTTATGTTATATACTTTTGTTTGTTTTTATATCCAAATTTCATCAGCACAGTAATTACATGTACAATGGTAGTTTGTTAAAGGCGTGTTATTTTTGTTACAATTAACTAATTTAACTACTCCCTCTTCCACTGAATTAGTTATCTAACCCAGCATTACAAGGTCACTACATATATCACAAGCAACAAGGCCTTATTCAGTACTTTTGCCTCTGTAGTCCAACATATGCAAACAACTAAAGCAGTTTTTACAAATCACCAGTGCGGAAAGCAAGAACATTTTCAGAAAAGCATCTGTTGTTGTGAAAAACCACTTGCAAAACGACTTGCAAAAAGGCCAAAGTTATGTTCTTTGTAAAAGCGAAACCTGCCTTTTACAGCTTGTTAAGATGTTAAAAGGCCGGCCTATTTCTCAGGCAAGTTAAAAATGCAAGGCCATGTTTTGAATAGCAAGTCTATTGAGTTTATAAAAGGAGCCATTCTGCATGCCAAATGTTAGAATGTTAGAATTCCGGTGGACAAAAACAGCTTGGTTTATTTTCTTACATTTCACCAAGTAGAAAATGTTTGTGCTTTTGTGTAATTACAGTATTATTAGTACGCCATCATGATATAGTGCAAAGTACTCACTCAGTAATGGACACCACACCGTCCTGGCCTCTGTTACCATCCTCAAACTGTGTGGCCACAAGAAGCTGAGGTGTGTGGAATTGCGTGTTCTTCCCACTAGGCACCTTAAAGTACTTCCAGGGATTGTGTGTTGTGTCCTGATTGGGGTTGATGGCGGAACCTTTGTATACGGTGGGTTCTAGGGACTCTGGGTAGGCGGATGTATAGGGTGGGGGCAGCAGGTCATGCTGCGAATCTTCTGGGGGTTTCTGGGGCATTAGGCAGGGTTCGGAGGAAGGAGGGTAGAAGTGTTGATGAGTAGAAGAGGAATTTTTCAAGTTGTTGGTTGCCTCATCCCCGCCCTCGCACGGGTGTGGGCTGAGTGGAGGAGGCTGAGGGGAACTGGCAACCTCGTCGGTGGAATTGTGCAACATGGGGGTCTTGCTGGAGGTGACGTCGGCATGGTGGAGGTTGGGGTAGCGGGTGTCCTCGTGGCCCTGCAGACAGAGCCTGTGAACGCCGTCTCCCTGCTCAAGGTTTGGCTCTTCACACAGGGAGCTGCGATGGTGAAAGGGTGTCTGGGGCCTCTTCTGCTGCTTGTCCCCCTTTTCCAGCTTCTCCGCCATCTTGTGTTTGGTGGAGGGCTGGGTTGGTTGACCAGCAGATGGAGGATGGCCTGGTGTGCTACATGCACGCTGCTTCTGGTTTTTAAGCCTGGAGGGAAAGGCAAAGCTCCAAACTTAATCATCTGGTTCCAATTCATTCACAGGCTCTGTTAACTATGTCATTTGTTTCTAACTTGTTGATCTGAGAGTTTCAAGCAGTTGTACCTTGAGCAATTGCATTGCGTCCGTTGAGATGGCTCAACAAATTCCCAAACAGGAGCTCTGTCGGTTTCCTCCTCACATACTGCATTGGACATGGTTGAAAACTTCCTCCTGCAAAAATAAACCATAATCAGTACTTGAAGCCACTTTGTTTTCATTCAATAAATTTCCATTGATGCACAATTTGCTCTGGCTGATCAGTCTAGCTGACAAGCTGCAGTTTTTATTCATACTTGTTCTGGGCTTGGTTACTATTGCACTCATGCCAGACTCTCTCCACCATTTGGCTGGCTAGTCTGCGAGGGATCTTGCCTCCGTGATGGCTGCTACTATCCACGCTGAAGGCGCCTGACATCGCTGAGAGTTTCACCCACTTCTGGGCAGGCTGAAGAACTACAGTGAAAGAAAGAAAGAAAAATATGCCTACAGACTAGCACACAGCAGCATGCAAGTGCTTTGGACTGCTAAACAGAACAGGAAACAACAGACACTTCTTATTTCATTTCCTCACGGATTTAGAATCATGGAGAAGTTCGTGGTGGTCATACCTGATTGGGCCTCCTCAGGTGAGGTGGGCGGAGTAAGAGTGACTGAAGACATGGCAGTTTCTCCATGGAGAACGTGACTATGCTGACCTCCTGAGTAAGAGCCTGAAGAGGTGGAGGAGTTTGCTGTAGCCACGACCGGAATGTCAGACTGGGCCACCAGCACCAGGCTGGCTGGGTACACCATCCTTACCCCAGCTGCACCACCAACACAAATGATTACTCAAACCCATGATAAATTACTTAAGACAACAAGTTTCAACCAATCAGCTTTAGACTTACCAACAACAACCTCAACAGCAGCCAAGGAATCGTCCTCCCAATCAAGGTCATCCATCTTGTCCTCTGCGACCTCCTTGGTGTTGGGTCCTATGGGATAGAACTGCTTCCATTCTTCAATTAACTTCTGTGTTGGGGGGTCTGAGAGCTTGAAGGACTGGCCTGTCAGAGACCCACTCAAGCCGTACGGAGAGAGAATCACTGTGGAAAAACAATGTAAGATATTAGAGACAAATGGAATGACTGATACGTCTCAGCAGGTAAAGCCTCCTTGTTCACCTTGTTGTAACGTGAG
Source organism: Ambastaia sidthimunki (assembly GCA_036877625.1). Taxonomy (NCBI): domain Eukaryota; kingdom Metazoa; phylum Chordata; class Actinopteri; order Cypriniformes; family Botiidae; genus Ambastaia; species Ambastaia sidthimunki. The sequence goes on along the minus strand of JAZGTK010012903.1, from coordinate 5,662 downwards.
AACTCTGAGCCACAAAATGAAAGCCGTAAAAGAGTCTTGAGCCATGTCAATACATTTGCTTTTTAAGACAAAACAATGCTTTACAACATGGATCCAAACACATTTGGCATGTCTCAACTCTATAAAACTTTGGGCAATATATAATTATATATTATAATTTACAACATTTAACAAGGGTTAATAGATGATCATAATCAGCTGATAAAAACATTTCTAGAGATTATAAAAAAGTACCGGCTACTATATAAGTCAATTTCCATTATGATAAGCACAATTTAATGGGACTTTTGGCCCCAGTACCCAGACAATAAAAATGAGTTTATTGTAACTGGAATAAGACTCAGTTGTATTTGGCATTGAGCTCCACTGTATTTGCAAATGTATATAAGAAAAGTCAAACATAGGCATTAGATTCTCCTCAGGGAGAGCAATACTAACTCAAGCCAGACAACCGAGAACAACCCTGTGAATGAGCTCTGCCAAAGTCAATCTGCAGCCATTACAGTGAGAAAAACTGGAATATAAAATCAGTCAATCAGTGACTAAAAGGCGGTTATAATGCAAACAACACTAATATAAAGTGGTTTGTCTGTGCGATCCTGAAATAACGTTTGTGCAGAGAGAGGGAAAACAGACTCTCCTTAACGGAAAATTCCTGTTGAAATACAGTTTGAGCCCTATGGCAGGGTTTGTAAAAATGTATCATGAATATAATGGAGTAACACAAACTTTACCTTTATAATATAGTTACATACTTAAGATTTAAAGAAATATAAATAGTTTTATTTAATTCTATGGCAGTTGTACTAAATTTTACCTATGATCAGGTCAATTTTTATTTACTTGTATTAATTACGGCTTACCTACAGAAACCACAGTTAAAAAACACACACTATGCTAACACCAAGGCTATTCATTTTTCATAAAGGCAAGTACAAAATAGAATCTAGCACTTTAAAGCTTTGACCTCCATAAATAATAGACCCAGTTATCACTGACAATGTTACGTTTGAATGATTTCAGATTGTAGATAAAAGTTAATGACTTTGCCTTTAAGAAATTGCAAGAGATGACTGTACTTTAATAATTAAAGTTACACATTTTTATTTGACATCTGCAAGACTAGCTAAACTGCTAGTATTTGCTCTTACGATAATACAGTAATAATATCACTAACGTTTTATTTTAAAGGCCCCTGACTTGTGCTATCAAACCAGATGCTGGTGGCACTATTCTCACATGGAAACCGTTCTGACATCAGACTGAAGTCCTGAATTTTACAATGTGAAGTAAGAGCTGAATTATTTCCTTTGGTAATCATACCAGTGACATTAACTTGGTTAACATTTAACCCGTGATATTCCTATAGGAACGGCATTGGGACTGATGTGGATCGGGCATGCTGCAGGAGAACAGGCTGAGAAAAGCACAGTTACGTCTTGTGCAGGATAAAACATACTGTTCTGAGCATGAATATAAGTCGCTGGCTTGTGAACTCAGCACCCTGCAGGGAGACGTGGTGATGTAACAGAGCTGGAGAAGCTGGAGAAGGAACCATTCTGGAAAACACCTCATCAGGGCCACAGCGGGGCCACACTGAGATAATGACTACCACAAGAGGAGCAGCGTCTCAGGTGTTAACATGGTGTAGGCCTTCCTTAAGAAAACGTGTCTGCCAGCGTTCAGACTGCTTAGAGGCAACTACGAACCACAAAAAAACCAAGACAAAAGGGGAGGGCTTGTCATTTTTTACTTTAAACACCAAACCGTGAAATTTCCCCTCACGTCTACTGCCATTACATGCTTCATGATCAGTGTTTTCTGGTGTTTGTCAAAACAATACCATGTTTTTCATTCTAACCACCCAAAATGAAAACTAAAACTCTTCAGCATCTGGACTATAGGCAGGCTTACATTACAACAGCATGAATTCCATGTTTTGTCCCAAAATTTTTTACTTTAGACATAAGGTCTGATCCACAACAAAAAAGTCAACCTGTGCACTCCCAGAAAGGGGAGGCTGTCATTTTGAAAAATCACTTGCCATTTGTTTGTACAATAGGCATCAGACAGTCGGTGAATGGTCTGAGGCTGGGACTAGAACAGCATGTTAATTTTCCAGGACGCAGACAGGATGCATTTCTTGTTGGCATGCCCACACAGAATCTGTGCCTGCAGATATTGCCGCAGATTTCCTCAGAATTGGAAAGCTCATTCACAAAATTCTACCCTGCAGAAGCAGTAGATATTTTGATTGTGCTCTTAGCTGCAATACTGTTCTAGCATTGTAGGCATTTAGCTCTAATTCAGATTCTCCAATATTTAAATCCAAAATTCCTCAGAAATCCCAAAAAACTCCACAAAATATTAATAGATTTCCTACTTATTCCCAAAGCTCCTACCTTGCACAGAGTTGCTGCTCTGCTGGGCCATCGTCAGGTGCTCCTCACTCAACAGGTAGACCGGCTGGTGCTGGTTGATCTCCACGCTGGTGCACACATTACTGTCTCCATGTACGAAGAACATGAAGGAGCAGGACAGGTGTTCACTGTAGGTAAAGAAGAACAAACTGCATATTACTAGAGGGAAGTACATCCTGAAAGAAAGTGGCACAATTCCTGGAGGTCTGTGGGAATGATGTGTTGACAGCTGGGGTCTTCACAGTGTGATTACAGGCTTAATATCTTGAGAGCTGGTTCTTGACCAGGAGAAGTGTAATGATGGACAGGAAACACAAGCACATTACTTACGTCAACACGAACATGTTTTTTTGTTCACAACTTATAAGATCTGTCTCTTAACTTTAGCTTTGGGGCTTTGGAAGTGTTTGATTGAATCCTCGCCTGCATAATGAAAGTTTAACAAATTCTTTAAAATATCAACCTAACACCTACAAGTGTGTGACCCGCAGGCTAGAGTAAACAGCTGTTACAGTGCAACCATGCATGCAGATGATAAGTGATAAACACAAGAATACAGAATGCAACAGTGGCTGCCTAATTTTCAGTAACATTTTTTGATGGCATTTTTCTTATTTATTTTCTCTATAGGAACTTTCAGCAGCTTCAAACTTAAAGCATTTGAAAACTAGCGTTAGCCGATGAGCTTATATTAACTGAAACTCTGATTGGTGGATCACTTTAGGATTATGGGTAATGTAGTTCTCCTGCAGGATTGATGGCCCCAGCCAAAAATTGTAAACAAAAAGTTTAAATCACACTTTTGGCATGTAAAGAAACATTTATCATTGCCTAACTTTAGAGCTTATGGTAGCTCAGTATTAAAAGTTTTACTGAAATAAACAGGACTGTTTACATCCTGAAACTGTCAGGGTCTATTTATACGACAGACGAAACTGATCTCTTTCTTGGCATTTAAAACATAAAACTGGACCTGACTTTCCAGAACTTTACAGTGACTTCTCTCTGTCTGCATGCCTGAACACTGAGCCATTTCATGAAGCCCGGCGCTGGCACAGAGACCCTGAATTTCCTGTCTGTAAGCCAGCAGATGTGTGTATGCTCTCACTGGAGGGATCAAGCGGTGACCCGGGGTAACGCCAGGGCGTAAGCGCCAGCATTGCTTTATGTGCGGTGCAGGGCGCGAGCGAGCAAGTCTGCATTCCTTATATGTCTGTTAAGCTCTGTTAAGAGTGTCATTAAGGCACGCCACCAGTAAACCACTACAAACCTGTCACACACAGATGGCACTTCAAAGCCCTTCATATTTAGTGTTCAAAGTGATCCAGCAACATTCAAACTGATCTACCTGCCATGCTGAAAAACAAACAACCTAATATGCTGACAAGTCTCGAGTACTATTACAGATAGTTATTAATGCTTATTAGTGTCTGATATCGACTCAAGTTCAGGCAGAGCCTGACAAGTGAAAGCGAAATGGTGGTTTCTGTTGGCCTAGCTAGCGTGAAACCGCAATGTCAGTGTTTTGTGAGAAAGCTCTTCATTAAAGCCTAGACAGAGGAAACAGCCACGATTTCCAGCCTGTGCATCCTTAACCGACACTGCAGCCCCTGCGAGCTACGGCACACGCGCAGCAGGAAGCCACATTCACCCACCCACAGACACACCAGATCACTTCTGCCCTGAGGGAACCAATGACATCTATTCAAATGAGACGTAATTAGATGGACCGCATCTATTGCCCCTCCCTGCAATATTAGAATATTTCACAGAAAACAGGCAGTTAAAAACAGCTACAGCAGGAGCACGACACGCTACAAACAGAATACCCCGGGAAGTTGCGTGTTTGAATCGCTGGCTGCCAGAGCAAGGGATTATCTTTGTGCAAGAATGCCAACAGCGTGATGTCACTTATCTGCTTTGACACACAATGAAGAGCATGCAGTAAATGCAGCAGCTTACTGCATGCATCCGCATCATCATGCATGAAAAGACACCAACTGGTGGTCATAATGTAAACACCACACAAACCTGACAACAGTGACAATTTCAAATCCCAAATTTATAAAAGACAATTTGTACAATAGTAATATAATTTATTAGCCTAACTGTACACTGTTTACTGTTTAAAGCAGCTCAATCACAGGTGAGCATTTGTCAGACTGTTTCGCAGCTTGACCAATCAGAATTCAGAGCTGAAACTATTCATTTTTTTAAATGTTTTTTACCTTTTGTTGATTGGCTTCTCATCTTTCTCGTAGGGCTTGACAAACCACTTGCCGATTCGAACGAATGATCGGTTCATAAGGCAGCGCTCCAGAAGGTTATGAATGGCTTTGAAGAGCAACGTTCGACACTCGTATGTCAGGCCGCTCTCCCATGCGCCGTCCTCATGACCTGTGTGACACAAAGAAGAGTTCCTTATTTCATTCATACACACACACACACACACACACACACACACACACACACAGTCTACTGCTGCAGGGCTATATAAGTGCCTTAATGCTCCTACATATTGTTATTAAAGACTCTAATAAGCTCTGTAATGCCACAGACAATGCAATGCAATTAGCTTTAGACACCATCAGCATAAAGAACAGGGAGAACGTTTTGCTTTAGGTTATAGTACATCTGTATTTTCTCTGGACTAACTGAATTAAAGGATGCTTTGAAAAATGCCTGCGACTTTGGTTTGGAACTCTCAAAAGTGCTTGTTGTTGGAAAGGAGAAAAAGATTTTATGAAGGAAAAACTAGGACATTAACCCCATTTAGTTCTTCATTGACCAAGCACAGACGGAGTTGTTGTGGTAATAAATGGTGGATGAGAAACAGATGTGTGAGAGTCTTCAGACCTAAACCAAGTCACACCTTACAGATAAAACTTATGCTTATTTGTTTTCAGTAAAAAAAAAAAAACAGTAAGAATTTTACTGCTGGCCCAGCAATGTCACCGGCTCAGATTTTAACTTACCTAGCCAATACTTTCATTAACCATAAAACCACAAATACGATAGAATTACTATAACAACATGTTTACATGTGTGGGAAAAATATAGTTCATAGTTTAATTCAAGTTTCTCACCAAAAAAATCATGTAAACAAAATGATGACATAGGCTGCAAATTCTCAAGACACTCTTCACTCAGGACATTACTTGAAATGTACACTTATGCTTTCAATTTTGACAAATCTTTGTACATGTTAGCCAGGTAGATAACATTAGATGGTGTCAAAGCAC
>JAZGTK010012902.1:0-14641 GCA_036877625.1 Ambastaia sidthimunki | reverse complement strand
AGCTTGTTGTCGTGTCTCTCTCTCTCAGAGTAACATTCACTTTCCTCTGGTTACTCCGTCTGGAAACTCATTAACAATCCTGTGACTCCGTGGCAACGCTCCACTGGGAAAATGCGGGGCCTCATTAACTGCTCGACAGCCGGGGATGAGAACACACACAGCACAGCAGAACCCAGGGGGAGATCTCTCTCTCTCTCTCTCTCTCTCTCTCTCTCTCTCTGAATCAAATCTTTCAGCCGCTGGGCGAGCGAGCACTTCCTGGTTTGTGGACATGTGCAGGTTACGTATGCAGTGAAGGCGTGGCCCTGAAGCCTGCAGGTGAGCAGACACACACAGACCCACCCGCACACTGACCAACCTGTCTGACCAGATTCTTACACCTCATAACTCAGGAAGAGACAGTGTGCAGTCAGGAGCGAGCCGATTAATGACAACTAACATGATCCAGTAACACCTCTTTAGTAAAAACCCTCATTCCTGAACAAGCCATCACATAATTAACCCCTCTCACCATTCAGAGAACAACCATGTGTGTGTTAACATTTACAAGTAATTCAATTAACATTTAGGTTCAAAGGCTTCTGCTGTGGATAATAAATCAGGTTGGGACTGATCTGCTGTATTGATTTGTACTGTAACAGCTGCCTGCCTCAGAATCTCACCAAAACACAATTTACCCCTAAACAGAAAAAAAAATTATTAGTCAACAATTACATTAAAGCTCATTTTTATGTTTTATGAGCATTATACATTTTGCATTGGGACATTTGACAATTATAAATCTCCTTTGCCCAAATCTCCTTCTAAGTTTTCCTTTTCCTTTTCTCCTTCTAAAATTTTGTTTTTTCCTAATATTTCCTAATACTCATTGTTTTTGCCCATTAAAATAATGTTCTTTTTATTTCTCACTACATTCTAGATAACTATTATATTTCAATTCATATTATTATATTTCTTGAAAGGTTTCATAAGAATCACAAAAGGTGTTTCGTCCAAATCAAAAGAATGATATTGTTCTTGCAACATCTCACCACACAAATATTTACTCACATTTCAAGTCAAGCAGGATGTAATTGAATCTCTAAACTGTGACATATCTCTGGCAAAATCATTATCAATATTAGACAGACAAATTCTGTACAGATATTTATCTGTGACAGCTGAGCCACGCTAAAATAAACACACTTTTACTGACACACAGCACACACACAGTACACAAACACACACACAATACACATGTATACACACACACACACACACAGAGGGGCGTTGTCAGCTGCTACCATTGACACCAAAGCATTATGCAAATCTGCTGGTACCTACAGGCAACCGGACTGAAAGGCCTCAGAGCCTCAGCCTGCTGTGACATCTCGTGTACATTTACATTTATGCTTTATGCATTTATCCAGAGTGTATACAAAAAAGAATACATTCAAGGGAATGTACCCACAACCTTTGGGAATCTAACCTACTAGGAATAAAACCTTTGCGCTGCCAACACAATGAAAGTGAAAGTGACACGTATTTGTCAGTTATGGTTACCCATGTGACCTCTGCATTTAACCCATCACCAGTGAGGAGTGAACACACACTCCAAGTCATGAACACACACCCACTGGAGCAGTGGGCAGCTATCACTGCAGCACCCGGGGAGCAATCGGGGGTTTGGTGTCTTGCTCAAGGGCACTTCAGTTACTACTTGTCGGCGCTGGAATCGAACCAGCAACCTACTGATTACAAGCCAGACTCTCTAACCAGTAGACCACAACTGCCCCCTACCCACAACTGCCCCCACAATGCTCTACTGATTGAGCTACAGGAACACCTCTTCAGATGACAGAAGCTGAACTATTTTCCTGTTCTCTTCACACTCAATGTCTCCATGTGCATGTGAAATTTTGGGATGAGAAACCTGTGTGATTATGATACTTTGTGTTTGTGATCGATAATGAAATTTAGAATAATAATCTGTGATTATTATTGAACCCAGTAGTTGTTCTGAACTGTGAGTTCTTTGGAGTTGAGATGGTGTGTTTGGCCCTCTTGCCGTACCTGAGTGGTTGTCTCGGTGATGGCAATGAGAAGTTTTTCGACAGCGCTCTGCAGGCGTGTACTAATGCTCATCAGATACTCCTCCCTCTCCAGCTGAAGCTCCACCTCATGCTGCTGTAGCTCCGCCCCCAGGCTCTTCTGAGACATCTCCGGCCCCTCATCTGTCTCCATCTCCTCAGAAAACATGCCGACATCATCAGCAGCAATCTCGCTGCTATGGAAACTCTCAGAGGACACGTCTGTGGACAACAAGAACTTTTATTTAAATCTATATATGCTCTATCTTCAGATGTCATTTAGATGTTTAGATGTTTAGATTTCCTATCAAATTTCACATGATGTCACCAAACTAAATGTCCAGAATAAAGGGATTTCATTCATAACTCATATATGTCCACATAATGTATGTATTAATGCAGTGTAGATTAGGTGAAGTATGAGGACGGGTGACATCAGGAGGTGTGATACATGTGTGGCGTTTAGCAGAGCTCACACACTGAGACACTTTTGTTCTGAACCTTTTGTGTGTTTTGGGTGTTGAGTTACAGGCGTGTCTGTTTCATATTCCATCTGAGCTCAGTGTGACCTGAACACACACACATCATAACTGAGTGTTTACTGTCATTCAGTCACATGACCACACCTCAACAGTACACAAAACATCTCTATGGAAAAGAAAAGTCAACAGAGAACAACCAAACAAGACAGACAGGATTAAGAGGAGCAATCATCTCTTATAAACTCCTGCAGCCCCGCCTCCATCAGCCGAACTGAGGTGATTGATCACGTCAGTTATTAATCAGCTCTCTGAATCATCTGACTGATTTATCAATCCCAGCAATCTGTGTTCAGTTATGTTTGTATAATGATGCAGAACTTTGTCATTCACTGCCAACTGCAACACACTTCATTGCTGAGACAGGAAGTGACATCATTACACTAAGCTAAACCTGTGATGTCTACAAAGTTAACGAACTTCTACCTGATGAGCATGCAGGTGATTATAAATATGAAGGTGGGAGTGTAACAGGTGAGTGAGTCCCTTACCAGAGGCCTGCAGGATTCCCTTTACATGACGACCGATGGTTTCCTCTGCAGCTGCTGTCGTCTTCAGCACATCAATCAGCACCTGACACAAACGAACGTTTGTCTGACGCAGCGAGTCTCTGGAGAGAAAGAGGGAACGATCAGACCCACAGACTGTTATCATCTCTGTTCACTAAACCTCCATCTGTATAAAGATGTTTCCTCACCTCTCTGTGATGATGACATCAGAGGAGGCTTCCTGTGCAGGTGCATGTGATGTCATAGGATCATCATGACCTCTGACCCCTGTCTCCTCCTCCTCTCTCGTCTGGAGTTTATTCACAGGCAGCAGTGAGAGCACAGATAGAAAGCCAGTCATGTTATTACAGGCTCAGAGTCATGTGTGTTTGTTTTTTGACAGTGTGTTGCCCCCCCCGCACAGTCACATTCAAACACAAGAACAGTGCAACCATTGTGCTACCATGACAACAACCGCACCTGAAATAAATGGTTTCTGTGGAGACAAATGCCATCTAATGGTCTCAAGAGGAATTGCAGATGGTGAGGAGGAACGCAGCTCACTGAAGTCGTCTGCACTACACACTGCATTCTGCAGTGTACCCTGTATACTGCACTCTTTCAGAAACAGCATGCTGAATGGTGCACTGTGTGCAACGATTACTGCTCTAGTATGTTACATTGTGTTGCATGTTTAATTTAGCAAGCAGCATGCAGTTATCAGCAGAAAATGAACAGCAATTTTGTGTCTTGAATCTAATTTTTCTAAAAGTCATATTTCTTTCCATTGTCATCACATACTGATTGATATAATGTGTGGTTCATTAATCACACTGGACACAGAAGATCCCCCAGAGCCCATTGCATTGTGGGTTACAGTTTATCATGCAGTCATACAGCACTACAGTAGTAAATCATTCAGGTATTTCATACAAACAACCTTTACACAGTAACAGAAATCTGAGAGAGAGAGTTTTTAACTCACTCTTCTCAGCAGCTGTGAATGTGTGGAGCAGGTTCATTGTTTACATCACCTGATATGTCTGTGTGCTGATGCTTTGCATGCTGGGATATGTTTGACTGTCTCTCTCTCTCTCCTTCACCAGCTCCTGCTCTCTCTGTTTCAAACACACACAATAACAAACATATCTTCACACCTGCAGGAGCTGCTGATTGATTGAGTGTGTGTGTGTCTGTGTGTATCTTCACACCTGCAGNCTGCTGGTTGAGTGTGTGTGTGTGTCTGTGTGTTTGTGTGTATCTTCAAACCTACAGGAGCTGCTGGCTGAGTGTGTGTGTGTCTGTGTGTATCTTCACACCTGCGGGAGCTGCTGGCTGAGTGTGTGTGTGTCTGTGTGTATCTTCACACCTGCAGGAGCTGCTGGTTGAGTGTGTGTGTGTGTGTGTTTGTGTGTATCTTCACACCTGCAGAAGCTGCTGGTTGAGTGTATGTGTGTGTGTGTTTGTGTGTATCTTCACACCGGCAGGAGCTGCTGGCTGAGTGTATGTGTCTGTGTGTATCTTCACACCTGCAGGAGCTGCTGGTTGAGTGTGTGAATCTGATCTGTCAGGTTTGTGTTCTGCTCCTGGAGAAACTCCATCTGACGTGTGTGTGAAGCTCTGAGGGCCTCCAGCACGCGAGTGTGTTCCTCCTCCTGGCTGATGAGCTCAGAACTGAACTCCTCTCCCAGCAGCCTGACCGGACACAGCTCATCATGATACTCATCCTCTGCTGGTGTCTCTCTGTTTTGCTCATTCTCTGCTCTCTCTGCAGTGCTGCAGGTCTGATCTTCACCAGCAGACTGTGGAGTGAGGCGACAAAGATTTAAACATGCTGACTGGTGTCAGTATCTGATCTGATCTTTTACTATATTGTTGTGATGTCTGGTCCACCGTAAGCACTTCTGAATGAGATCTGAAGATCATACCCATCATTAATCAAAACATCTAAACAGTTCTTGTCCAAACTGCCTGTATCAGTGAATCTTAGCAGTACGTGTTGAAGAATAATGTGTTTGAAAATAAAAGCAAGAGAAGTAAATGAAGGTGGTGCAGCAACAATGTGTGTAAGTGTTCAGCTGCATGAATCCACACTGACGGGTTACAGTGAACCCACCCATAAAACCTGAACACACAGGTTCAGTACAGAGATCACTCTCATCACTCACAATGCAAATAAAAGCAGTTTGTATGAGAGAGTGATTCACTTATACACACACACTTCTTCATAACATCAGTGCTAATGGATATATGACACATATTTTGTTCTATTAAACTGAAAACAGAAGCCCTGATCAGCTTAGTCCAATGTTTAATTCACGCAAATGTGTCATTAACTCACCTGTGTGCATTGCTGTGGCATCGCCATGGTTACAGCATCTTCTGTCAGTCCACTATCTTCCTCTCTCTTCATCTCTGCCTCATCCGTCTGTGTGGTTGTGTTTGTCTCTCTGGCCTGTTTACTGACTCTCTCCTGTTCAGTGTGCTGGGCGAATTCAACAGACAACTGCACAATCACCTGACACACAAACACACACACAGTCATGAAGACACACCTCCAAATCAACATATCTAACAACACTACATTTACATTTTACATTTAGCAGACGCTTTTATCCAAAGCGACTTACAGTGTGAGGAGAAGATAGAAGCGAAGTCCAACAGTCCTCATCATTAACTTACACATAAAAATCACACCATAAAGCGGTGGTTAAAACTGTTAGCACCTTGGCGATTTCCTCCTCTAGCTGCTCCTGGTGATGTTTTGCCTGAAAGCCTCTGAGATGCATCTCCTCTGGATGAGATCTCATCTGCTGCTGCTCAATGTCTCTCACTCTCCCTGGTTCCTGACGCAAGCTCTCGCGTGAAGCTTCACACACAGCCTGCAGCTCATGCCACAGATCTGCAGTCACCAGCTCGGCATCAGCATCTACAGAGAGACCCTCTTCATCCTGAGAGAGAGATAGAGAGAGAGAAAGAGAGAGAGAGGGAGACAGAAAGTAAGAGAGAGAGAACAGTGAGACAAGCATAAAGACAGTGCCGGGGCTGAGGTGAAGAGACTGTCTGTGTGTGTGTGTGTGTGTGGGTGTGTGTGTGCGTGCGAGTAAGAGCAGGGGAATGGATGAGTGAAGGAGATGGGGGGGAATCACTCATCCATAAGAGTCCTCACACTGGTCGTGGTGTGTGTGATGTAGGTCAGCTCATAGCTGTGGGCTTACTGACGACTCACAGCAGTGCTACAAAAACTCTAGAAACCTCAAGATCCGAGAGAAACACGGAGATACATTTACATTTATTCATTTGGCAGGTATACATTTTTATCAGCACTTGTGTTCCCTGGGATCAAACCCACAACCTTTGTGCTGCTAACGCAATGCTCTACCAGTTGAGCTACAGGAACACATGATAAAACTCACCTGAACATGTTCATAGAGTTCAGCTCCCTTCACAGGAGAACGGATACTCGGCATGCTGAAAAAACACAAACACACAAAGAGACTGACTGTCAATACCACAAATAAAAACACATTTAACTTATTTTAATACAATGAAAGCTTTTGTGTCTAATTAATGAACTTCATTTGATATCGTAACATGACCTCTGACCTCACAGGATTCATATAAAAACAATCTCTCTAATACACACACACACACACACACACCTGTCTGTACCCAATGACAGGAATTACAAGAGCTTCAGTCTGGTGTCATCTGATCTTCAGTGGATTGCTCTAAATCTGTGAATACTTTCTAAACCAGTATTTCCCACAATGTTGCATTTGTTTTAATTAAGTTTAATTTGGGTCTTAGGGATAAATGTTAAATCCTGTGTCTCTAAGCTGCTCTGGATAAAAGCATCTGCTAAATGAACAAATGTAAATGAAAAAATACTATCATATACATTCAGTATAATATACACAATAGTGATAGAAGTATATAAATCGGACACACACACACACACACACACACTCTTCTGTAAATATACTGCACTTCAAGTCACAAATATTTCAGCATTTGATCAGTTAAATGTTTCCTGTACGAGGAAACCAGACCTTCAGTATGTGTTGTGTCCAGCAGGGGGCAGTACAGCTGCACATTCATTTAGCTCTCACCTTGAACACCCTCATACACAAACTGTCAAAGCAGTCGAGCCGCATTTCAAAGAAAACGGTTTGATTTCTCTCACTTTCTTCTGATGTGGTCAGTGTGGATTCAAAGATATATCATTAATAAAAGCTGTACAGAAATTCCTCATCAGTACAGAGCAGCCTGACACTCACAGACACACCAGTGTTTCACAGCCTGTCGTCTGATCTCAGTTCAGCTGAGTCACTGCTGGCTAATATTTAAACACAGACACACACACACACACACAGATCCCACTGGATGAGTTTTGAGCCTTTGTGAGTGTGTAAATGTCAATCTGACAGCGAATGAAGAGAGATGATCCTTCATTAAACCTCTCAGCCAATCAGAGGCACTTTCATCTCATTTCTTCAACAATGACGTTAACAAACAAAGACATCCTCACAAAAGGCTGCCTTTTAGTTTTATTAGCTACTGGAGAATATTTACTAAATGTGGACATTAACTGAAGTTAGTAAAAGACCGGTGACATCATGTGATTGTGAACAGAGTTACACTGTTTAAAGTTCTCTAGAGCACTGAGAGCTAACACACTCACAACATCTGAGGTGCATTCACGCACTCAGCATGTGCTTTATTAAACACTGCAGTGATTAATGCACAGATGTGATCTTTTGACCGTATCTAACTTTTACATATACATAAGACACAGCTAGTATCTAATATCCATGTTTACATTAATCTCCAGGTTCCACTGACTCCCATCCTCGTTTAGACATATGCTGTGTGCAATAGGTGCAAACTGATCCAACCAATTCAATGTGACGGGGAACAACGCCATTACTAGCAGGAATACATACAGGTGTTTACACGCAGATCAGGTGTTCACATATCTGAATTGTATCTGATTTAAATCCACATTTTAATTGACTCAGATCAGATGGGAAAAATCAGATCTAGTGAAGTTTTTGTATGTACACTTGTGCAACAACATCAGCTGTGTCAGAAGTGAGGAAAAAATGTTCTATTTTTGGGCAAACACACAGATGATGAAGGTCTTGCACCTGAAGATCTCCTCTGTTCTCCTCAGCTCCTGCAGTCTCCGCTGCTCAGCGCAGCGCTCCCGCGTGTCCTCCATCTGCTTACAGCCGGAGGTCTTCAGACGCTCCGTCTCCGGTCTGTGCCTTTCCTCCAGCCGCTCCTGAACCTTGTCCTGCAGCTTCTGTACTGACTCTTCCTTCAGCTCTGAAAAAACATGTGATGACAATCTGAGTCAGAACTTCGATCTGATCTCAGTCAAAAGATTTCATAATTCAGAATCTGATCTCAGTCAAGAAGAGAATATAAATGACTCAGAATCTATTATGATATCAGTCTTGAACAGGAGAATAAGTTTCAGTGCCTGTAGACAGACGTTTGACTATTAGCATGAAGTCTGACCCACATCAACATTGCCAACTTACACAGGAAAAGACTGACCAACCATGTGAGGTGACTAACCACTGTTTAGTTATTACATGATGTAAAACTACCCGTACAGACAAAACCTGTAATCAGACGCAACTCTTATAGCAAAGCAGTTATATATGTGTTTTTATTTAAGTATCTCAGTGCTATTTAAAGGTTGGGTAGGAAATGTCAGAGGGGCTAGCAATAGCAGACAGGCTTTTAGCAGACAGATCCCACCCTTCCCTGCTTTCTAAAGACACACCTCCTCCAACACATGAACAAATCGATAGTTGGACAGGCACATAATACATCTGGACCGAATGCAGTGATTGGATCAACATTTTATGGTCCTGCACGTTACACAGATGATATATATACTATATATCAACATATTTAGATCATTTTAATTAGTGATTGCTTTCAAGATATGAAGAGACTTTCAACAAGCATAAAGTAAAAAAAAAAATCTGGAAAAAAGCACCTGCCCTGCCTTTACATGTCTCAATCAAAAATCCAATGTCAGACACTGTTCCTCCTCAGAATTCTCACTGTATCAGTCTGGAAGTGGTAAAAACGACTTTTCTGATGCACTGATCGAACCTGTGTGCACTGAAACGATGTAAAATCAAGCAGTTCTGCAGGCCATGAGTCCATCAAACAGAGAAGTGGCACAGTGCATCTCTCCTGCTGACCGCGTTTTAAATAATACATTAGAAACCTGTTTAATGTGACCCCCCACCGACCTGCAGGCTGACCTCTCAGCTCCTGCTGCGTGCTCTTCAACTGCTCCTGCAAACGCCGCAGCTCCACCGCGTGTGCTTCCTGCAGCTCCTGCTCTCGACTGCGCAGCTGCGCCACCATCTGCGCAAGCAGACTCTCTCTAAGCAGCTCTAGCTGAGCGGCATGAATCTGTGACAAACTAATGCGCTGAGCCTCCAACTGCAGCCGACACTCATCCTGCAGACAGACAGACAGAGAAAGACACACAGACAGAGAAAACGAGAGACAGAGAGAATGTGAACACTGATAGAGACGTTATAAACCCAAAATACCCAAACATTGAAATTCATGCATTTGTCAGATGTTTTTATCCAAAGCAACTTACAGTGAACACAAGTTATACATTTGACCAGTATGTGCGTTACCTGGGAATTAAGGCCATAACCCTGTAACCTACACTAATCAACGCATTAAATCAGCGGTTTAAAACGATTCACTGAAAAAAACTGCCAACAAAACATCTATTTAAAAAAACACTATTTAGCAAGCTTTTAAAAGCATTTGGTTTATGAGGACACAGGAAATTATACACTTTACAATATACAATGTATTGAAACAATATACACATCTGTGTCCTTGTAAACCACATATACCAGTACACACACACAGCTCTGTACTCATTAATTTGTTAACATCACTGTGACTGTGTCACAGCTGTCACATTACCAGCATGTGATGTGTGTGTTCCTGTGATATTCTGCTGTACATTCAAACATATGCAGTGGACAATGTATCTGACAAAGGTTTAAGTGCAACAGCTAGTTTTAATGAAACAATACACAGATATTTACATGTTCAGAGGTCTCCATGTCCTGAATCACACACTGAGAGTCCCCATCGTCCTGAGGATCTTCTGTCTTCACCTGCACACACACCCACACACAGAATGCACACACACACAGAATGCACACACACACAGAATGCACACACACACAGAATGCACACACACACAGAATGCACACACACACAGAATGCACACACACACACACACACACACACACACAGTTTAGCATTCAGTAGCTGAAGGTCAGTGATGATGTTAAAATGGACAAAAAAAAATTTTTTTAAATCTAAATTAGACATTCAGAAAAGAAATTGGGAGAGCTATAGACACAGGCATCTATAACAGCATCACGTTGTTGGACTGAGAAGGAAACATTCAAATTAAAAACAGATCATTACACAGACGCCTGAAAGAACCAGCCTCATTTTCACAGCACTCATGTGCTTCTGTCACTTGACTCAAATATATTGATATGAATAGTAAGTTCCACCTGTTGAATGTTCTGGGACAGTTTTCATTCTACAGGCCCCAGGTCTGTTTGTATAAAAGATTAAAGAGCAGGAAACTGTAGAAGATGATTATAAAAGAAAAAGATTATGTGCTTCTCCTCCTCATGCTGGACAATCGCGCAGCAGCCCTGCAGGCACATCACTTCCTCCCACAGGTTCACCTGCAGAACTGCATGTCTCTCAACATCTCCTCACAAAGCTGTCCAAATCTTCCCCAATAATCTACAGATAAATCTCATCTGTCATCAACACACTTGCCTAAAATAAGCAGCTGTAGACAAATACATTTTTAAAGCAACTGTTTCATTCAGAGTTTGAACAGGAACACACTAGATTCGTGGCACATCAGCAGATAACACAAGCGCTGCTCACCTGATGCGGCCGTCCGCGACTGCCATCGGGCTCCGCCAGCGGATTGGCACGCGCTGCTGCAGATGTTTGTGTGCGTGAAAGGAGCGCGTCTGCTGTAGTACTCAGAGGTTTCTCTCTCTCCCTCCCCTCCTGTGGCTGAGCTGCGGTCTGAGAGGAGGGGTCTCCGCGCATTCCCCCGCATGAGGCCAGCCGCTCCGCGAGAGCTTGTTTCTCCTGCATTAAGACGCAGAGGCGCTTCTGATCGCAGCCGCGCTCTCGTTCTGCGCTCAGCTGAGACGATCTCAGCATCTCCGGTTCCTGTTTCAAAGATCTGATGTGCATGTGATGCGTTTCTATGGAGCACGGTCCAGCAGAAACACCGCAGTCCTCAACACTGTGTGGCTGAGACTCCAGCTTTTTGTTTCTCATGACAGTCTCATCTCTGTCTCTCTTCAGTTCCTCTTCAAGGCGTTTAACATCAGCCTCCATCAGCGTCACTTGAGTGACCATTTCAGAGAGTCTCTGCGCCAACGTCATTTTTTCTTTCTCAGACGTCTTCAGCTTCTCCATCAACTCAGTCACATCTTTTTCCAGCAGTGGTTTCCCATCCACCTCCTCATCCTCAGTTTTGTTCCTCAATGCGCTTCCTTGAGGCTCCACATGGAGATCTCTAAGTTTAGTCTCATATTCCATCACTTCTTTGATCAAACGCTCTTCAAGCTGAACTTTTGTGTTCACCAGGCAAGTGTACTCGTCCTTCAGCTCCTGGTAGTTCACCTCAAAGTTTTTCTCTGCAAAAGAGAAAGTGTTTTTTTGCTTTTCTATTTCATCTTGAAGGTCCTTCAATCTTGCATGCACTTGTTTGTTTTCTGAAAAAAGCCATTCTGTTTTCTGCAGGAGAATTTCACGATCCTCTTTCAAGTATGTCAGTTCCTCCCTCATGGCCGTGTTGGTATCCTGTAATACCTTATTTTCAGACTCCATCTCTTTTTTTTCCTTCTTCCAGTATTCCTCTTTCACCCCTCTGTCGCTTTCTCTCTGTTTTAGATGTTTCACCTCTGTCTGCAATTCCTGCAGCTGTATGACAAGTTCTTCAGCATGTGAGCTCTCCATCCCCTGGTTCAAATCGATTTTAAGAGCCACAATCTCCTGAAGCAGGGCATCTCTCTCCATGGCTAAAACTGACCTCTCGTTTTCAACAGATCTTAGCTTGTCCTCGAAATCCATCCGGAGGAGCTCCACGGCTTGCCGGTGTCTAATGGCCATCTCGTCTCGCAGGTTTTCTCCATTGAGCTGGCTTTCTCTCTGGAGGTCATTTCTCAGTCGCGACAGCTCCTCCTCATGGCTGAAGAGCAGCTCCGTCCTCAAACGCTCCAGTTCCGCTTCCTGCGACTCCGCCATCCTGCCCAGCACGGCGTCTTTCTCTCGCTCCAGCATGTCAAGTTTGATCTTGTAGTTGGTGATCTCTGATTCATGCTTGGCCTCCAGGTCACTAGTGATCTTCTGTGCAGCATCTAGTTGTGCCTGCAGGTCACTAATTGCATCACGCAGCAGTTGTATTTCCATCTGGCTATTTTCAGGACTCTTGGATCTTATTTTCACTTCCACTCTCAGAGACTGCAGCTCCTGCTGCAAATGTTCAATTTGGTTGGCTTGGTCAAGGTTTTTTGTGCTCCCCTGCATCAGTTCCTGCTCTGCCTTGTCTCGCAATGCCTGCGACTCCTGCAGTTTCTGCTGCAGCTTAATGACCTTCACGTTTAGAACATTGATTTCTCCAGTGCTATCAGAGAGCTGACCTTTGAACCTCTCCAACTCTGAGCAATGCTGCAGAAACATCTTCTCTGTCTCTGCTGAATGCTGCTCCTGAATGCGATCCACATCCATCACATGTTGGACTCGAAGTTCCTCCTTTATCTGCACAATCTGCTGTCCGTACATTTCGTCAAGTTCGGCACGTAGCTGATCCATCCTGCGTGTTTGGCTGCCCTGGTGGCAGCGTTGCTGCAGGTCCTCTACAGTTTTCATGAGCTGTAATATTTCTGTGGATGACATTTGCTCTTTCTGCCTGGAGACAGAGAGCTCCCTCTCACAGTTCTCCAGCTCTTTCGTCTTTGCAGCCAGATGTTTGTTAACATCCTCCAGTTGTTGTGTGGAAGTTAGCAGTTGATCCTGGAGTTGAGCTAAAGTCTGCAGGTGCTCGGAGATCAGACGCTGTTGCTCCACATTCAGCAGGTCTTTTTCTCTTAAACTCTGAGCAAACAATTCTTCAGCTTGTTTTTGGACCTGAAGAGAAAGAAATGGCATGTCTTAATTCGTTGCAGAATGCCTTTTTTTGATCTGTTAGGCAAAACACCGGATAAAACTTCTAAGATTGGATAAAGAACAAACAAACCAAATCTGAACAGAAGTAGAGACATATAACATCAAGGAAACAACACCAATTAGATTCCAAACCCGCTGCTATCTGTGCTATCTGTTTCAATACAGTTTTACACTTTACAAACAATACAATTTGAGATTAAAAAAGTAGCTAAACAAGCTGTCTGGTGTGTTTTAGGATGGCCATTGATAAGAGTTTGGTAAACATCTGTCAAATATCATCACAAACTACAGCGTAAACACACACTAAAATGTTACCTCACCTTCTTAGCTTCGCTCAGACTCTCCTGAAGGTGCGCAATCAATGAAAGATGTTCCTGTGTCTTCTCCTGGTGACCTCTGACCTGTGCAATGTTCTCCTCCAGCTGGTGCTGGTACAGTGATATTTGCTGACGGGCCTGTAGGAGGTCTGCTGCTGTGGAGCTGATGTTGGAGCTCCTCAGAATCTCACCAGCCTGGAGCTGCAGGAAGATTGTGACCAAACACTCTGGTTAACCAAACCTGTCCCAATAGAGTTACTGATGAATATTTACCAAAGCAGAAATCATTTCTCTTCAGAAGCCAAACCAAAGAGAAAGTGCAAAACTGTTTTGTCATCTAAGAACTTACAGTTTATGTAACTAAACATAAATTCAGTATACAGTTAAAATGGACTGTAACTCACAAACGGAAGACAAAATTATCATAATGATATCAATATTCTTTATATAACTGATAAATCTTTAACTCAGAACCATGGATAAGGACACATGGCCTGATACCTGCTGGAACTGGACCTGGAGTTTTTGGCTCTGATCCGTCAGCTCCAGAAACTCTCTCATCACCTCCTCCTTCTCGGCTCGCGCCTGCTGCAGATTAGCGGTCAGTTGCTTTATGATTTCATCTCTCTGCTGCAACGCTTCCTGCAGCTGCAGACACAAACAAACAGGACGCGTGTGGTTCTGACACTCTGAAGGTCACATGAAGAGATCTCTGCAGACTAATCAGTGTTGGGTCACATCAGGGTCGTGTGTGGGCTCAGCATCACCCACTCACTTACTGTGACTCAGAAACTCTTTAAATCAAGCTCACTTACCTGCTGTACTCCATCTGCTCCAAACGCAGCCCTGATCTCCTCCAGCTCTCTGCTCAGCTCCTCCACAGCCATGTTTTTGGCAGCTAACTCATCTTGCATGATCTGGACGGGACTCTGAGGGTCGCCACGCTG
>JAZGTK010012901.1:0-14643 GCA_036877625.1 Ambastaia sidthimunki | reverse complement strand
GTTTATAAGGAATGGTGTACAGTATGTGTGTTTTATGCATGGAGCATCTTATGTTGCCAGAACAAGGTTTCCCTTTTTAATTCTTTAATGTTTTTTGGTCAAAATAGTTTTATTGTACATTCTTAATTCTATAGTTACTTCCATTTGATGGTAATGATTTTTATAGCTCATCCTATTGGCCGGTCACGACAAACCGTTTCCCCTTATTGGACAGTCATGACAGCTCACATTTTTTATTGGACTGTCATGACAGCCAATTGCTTGGACATTTAATACTTACCCATTCCTTGAGGATTACTCCATGATTTCTTGGCTTCTCCAGTTGAACAACTCTGTAAGCCCATATGACAGATCTTAAAGTCTAAATGATCTATTGGACAGCCTGGCAAAATCCTCATATAGATGACTGATTTGCATATCCATAACTGAAAGCATAAACTTCGTCTAATGCTGAGGATATGAAATCAGCCACAGATTTTTAAGCCTTCCCTGTCAGATGAGGTGGCTAATCCTGCATGCTAATTAGTTTTGGCCCTATTTCCTACCCTTCTCCTCCACACCCTTCCCACCCCATCCCATCCCTGACCCTGCCCCCTCCTCCCCCCTCAGTGGATCCTCCGTCGGGTGAGGAGTGGTCTGCGTGGAGCGTGTGTTCGGCCACGTGCGGAGAGGGCTGGCAGAGCCGAACGCGCTTCTGCGTCTCCGTGTCGTACAGCACGCAGTGCAGCGGGCCGCTGCGCGAACAGAGACCCTGCAATAACACAGCGGTGTGTCCAGGTAAGCACCGCCCACTTCAGGCCACTCCCCACCATCCTCCTTATCCAAATCCCTTCACCTGCCCCACATCCACTTAGTTCCACTAGCTCCGCCCACTTGTCTCCGCCCACACTAGCTTGAACTCCTCCTGGGCTTCAGTGTATGACCGCTTTCCTCTCTCTCTGGATACCGTGGTAAGATGTTAATGGGTTTAAACGTAGAGCTTTAGGAAGTCCCTGTAGCTCTTACTGCATGTAGCTGCTGCTTTTGTTTCTCTTTGTTTCTCTGTAACTCTTTTATTCCACCATCTGAAATCTCGGGGGGCAGTTGAACATCTTTTCTGGTATTCCGTTGGCACACACATCAGATAGAAACACGTGTCTGCCCGAGCACAACGTCGTATTAAATAACAATTTTATGCAGACAAAAGAATGATTTGCTCTTTAGGATTCAGAACTTGCAGCTAAAATTTGTAATTTGAGTTGTTGCACACAAAGGGCTCCACATTCACGCTGATGTAATCGCTGGAGATCAGGAGGTCGCTGTACTGCCGGTCGCTGGTGGGCGTTTCTGCTGATGGATGTCGTGACATTATTAGTGGGCTGTGTAACTTGCTTTGGAAAATCATATCAAGAATAAAACATATTGCTGTAAATAAAAAAAATTGGTATTAGGTCACATTGTTACCTGCTGATCATGATCGACGTTAATACAGGTCATCCAAAAGACAAAAAAAAAATTATGTCTTCATTTTCTCACCCATATGCTATTCCAAAATTCCTCAAAAAACATTTTCTTATGGAGTTTTTTTCCATGCAAGATTTGGTTAGTGGTTTAGTTGTATAGAAGCTTTAAAAATGAAAATTAAGGTTTGGACTGACATAAGAGGGTAAACAATTTTTTATGTCTTTGTGAACTGTCCCTCTAGTGTTTGTGGAGACGTGTCTTTCTCTCTATAAATCATACCCTAGCCGCTCTGATTGCAGTGCACGGGACCTGGGACGAGTGGTCTCCATGGAGCTTGTGCTCATCAACATGCGGCCGTGGCTACAGGGACCGCACACGCTCCTGCAAGCCGCCGCAGTTCGGAGGAAACCCCTGCGACGGTCCCGAGAAGCAGACCAAATTCTGCAACATTGCTGTGTGCCCAGGTGATCTTTGAGTCTTTTAAATACAGACTCTCTCATACACGCTTAATGACATTTATCCAGCAGCACAATTAAAGGCTAATGTGAGGCAGTGTGGGGACGGAGATTGAAAGGAGCCATTGTGAAGTTCACACTGAAGGATGGTGATTAAACAAGGCTTTAAATCACTGCAGATTGGACTACAGTTTGGCAACCCTAAGCTCCACTTTTCCCATCCCTGGCTCGCTCATGCAATATATCTTTCAACAAAGGGTTCTTTTTATGCTCTCATTGTCTTTCCTTCCACCACTTGTGATTGGTGGTTTTGCACATCAGTCAGACAGTGTCTTCATTTTGAAACGATTCTTGGCTAGAAAAAGCTAAACAAAAAAATCTGATGTTGCTAATCAAAACTTGGCTAGCGATGATGAACATTTTTCTCTTGTGAGAGTGACGAGTCAGACCTTTTTTTTGGTGAATGATTTCTTGCTGCAATAAAAGCATAGTGCAAAATTGCTGGCTTGGAGTACTGGCCCAAAGCAGGCTCTGGTAACCTCTACACAGCTAACAGGTTCTCAGAATGTTGATGTTCTCTGAGTTATCAAAAATGTTCTTGCAGTAATGTTAGTGCAATGTTTTTAAACGTCATATATCAAAAAAATATTTTCGTGTTGTTGTTAGAACATTTTAAAACGTTACAGAATTTAAATGCATTTTTAAATAGAATTCGGTTAACCAAGCAATAATGTTATTAAAATATTTAAAAAATTGGACATTCCTGTAACATTCATAATAACATTTTTAATGGTACTTAATGGAAACATTAGGGAAATGTTCTTCCAATCTAAAATTGTTAGCTGTGTACCTTCATAAAATGTTCTTCAAAGCACTGCTGTCCTTTTAAAAGCCCATCTGTTCTTCTGTAGTGGACGGTGAGTGGAACGAATGGTCTAGCTGGAGCTCATGTTCCTCATCCTGTTCTAACGGAACCATGCAGCGCACACGGGAATGTAACGGGCCCTCGTATGGGGGCATGGAATGTCAGGGCGAGTGGAAACAGCAAAGAGACTGCTTCCTGAGGGAGTGTCCTGTGGATGGCCAGTGGCAACCCTGGAGCACCTGGGCCGGTTGTACCAAAACATGTGGTGGAGGAAGCCAGCAGAGACAGAGGGTTTGTTACGGGCCCTTCTTTGGGGGAGAGCCATGTCCAGGAGAAAGAGAAGAAGTTAGACGTTGCAATGAGAAGAGATGTCCAGGTAAGACCATCACACAGTTTGATCCAAAACTGCATGAAGGTTATATTAAAGTACATCATCTGCAGTGAAGTTTTGCAAGTTTTAAAGCTTCATATTATCTCTAAAAGCTTCATTTATCTCTAAAAGATTGTCAGTTGTGTTTTGTGTATTGGTGCACTTTATATGTTGCTTTGTTTCAATCTGAAGGACCTCAGGTTTTATTTTGTAGACTCTTTGGGGGGTATTTAAGGTTATCTCCATGACTTCTGTGTTTTTGTGCAGAGCCACATGAGATCTGCGACGAGGAGAATTTCTCCAACGTAGTGTGGAAGAAAACTCCTGCAGGCGACACGGCGGCTGTCCGCTGCCCTCCAAATGCTGTGGGTAAGACATGACTCATACACACAAACACACACACAAATACACAGGAATAACTTTACAAAGACTCTAGCTGCCCTCAAAGCTGTAGACGAAGGAAACAAGCACGACCTTCAGAAATAAACATTACAGTTAAAAACCAATTTTCAAGATGTCATGATGAGTCATTTCCTGTGGTGCAGGGTTAATTCTTCGTCGATGTTCGTTGGACGATGAGGGCATTGCATTCTGGGAGAATCCAACCTACATGAAGTGTGTCTCAAATGATTATCGCAGTATCCAAACACTGGTAAGCACACAAAAATCTTCAAAATGAAAGCTAGCCAGTAAATTGTTTTACAGGCCAAATTTGGAAGCCTGAGGCTGGTTTTGTTCTTCTCCAGACTAGAGAGCACCTGTCCAAGGCTCAGAGGGGGCTTGTAGGTGACGGGGTTTCAGAGGTGATGACCAAGCTGAGGGTGACGTCCAGTGATGGCACCAGCTACAGCGGAGATCTTCTGGCTATCATTGATGTACTGAAAAACATGACCGAAATATTTAGGAGGTCATACTATAGTCCCAGTAATGCAGACATGAGGGTCAGTGAAGACTTTGTTTCTTGGTTCCAAATAAGATACAAGGTCGAAGCGCAATGACCTTTAATTTTTCTCTGTTATGTGCTTTTGTTTTCAGAATTTTGTGCAGTCAGTTAGCAACTTACTGATGGAGGAAAACAGGGAGAGATGGGAGGAGGCCCAACTGGTGAGTCCTTTCATCATTAATGCACTCATTTATTCTCTCAGTCAATTAGTCACTTATTCACACATTTATTTATTTAATTGTTCACTTACTCGCACACTCATTTATTTATTGAATCATTTATTCACACACACGTGCACATTTCTTCAATAACTTTTTCACTCACTCCATTCATTGACCGCTCACCTAATTTCATTAATTCATTCGTTCATTCGTTAATTTATGCACTCATTCATTTATTTGCATGTTTATTTATTAACTTGTTCACTCATTTGCTTACACATTTGTTTCTATTTATTTTTTTGTATTAATCATTTTGTCTCATACGTTCACTCAGTTCATTCACTCACTGACTGATTGATTCACTCACTCACTCATTCTCTTTGTCTTTTTAAAATTCACATTGTTTCAGTCTCTCTCTCTTTCACTTAGTAATTATGCTCGTTTCAGCTGGTTTTTAAGGTGATTAATTGGCTAATTCTCCTCTCATGGCTGCACATCTTTCTTTCAGCTCTGTCTCCTGCTGTTTAGTTAGATCATTAGTTAGGTTGGAATTTATGCCTCAACACACGCTTCAGTTTACGCTCTCAAAGAAAGATGTCATTAAGCTGTGGCAAAACTGTGAGAGTATCATCATTTTTAGAAAAATACATTATTTATGGGTAAAAATATCTCCAGTGCATTTACAGATTCACATTGTGACTGTTGATCTAAAAAAGATGTTTTGATATTAAGCGCTGTGTTATTGTTTATGCAGCTGGGCCCTAATGTGAAGGAGCTGTTTCGTCTGGTGGAGGACTTTGTGGACGTCATCAGTCTCCGCATGAAGGACTTCCAGGACACCTATGAGGTCACAGATAATCTGGGTCAGTTTCTAAGGACATTGAGCTCTGTTATGGTGTCACAGGGTGATGGTAGGGTTGTGGCTGAATATCTGGGGGCCTAAAGGTTGTAGCTACAGTATAAAGCCAGGAGTGGGTTATTTTTAGGCCTAGAGAACTAAAGAGTTACACACAGCAAATTACTGTTGTTTTAGCAAGAAGGTTTGAGTCCCAGCTGAGCCACGAGGCCCTTCTGATTGGAATTTGCAAATTCTTCCAGTTTCAGAGTGAGTTTCTGCCAGGTATTCCGGTTTCCCCGGAATGCAGATTAGGTGAATTTGAGATGGTCCACTGACTTGTGTGTAGATTACCAGTTTCCTGCCATCAATGTAGCCTTAGATTCTGGAATGACATTTAACAATAAATAAATCAATAAAAAACTGCAAATTACAAATAACAATAATTAACAGCAACTATTGTTAACCCTTTTTTTATCGGTATCGCTGATATCCACCTTCTTGAACTGTTTTATATGAGTTTGAAGGTGGTAATACACAATATCCAGTTGAAAACCCTGAGCGACGAATGAGATGCTGTTCGCACAGACTTCTGAATACATGTTGCTCCAGGCATTCCAAAAGCTTTGGTATCTCACCCTGAACCTCCCACATCTAGCACAATAAAGCTGTGTTTTACTCAGCGCTCAGGTTTGTAAAAACAGCAGGGAGATGAGATGTCATGGTCGTACGCTGTGGGCCACAGCTGGCAGAGTTTAAATAGGGTTTTGGGGAGTGTGAGGGGCAACAGCAGGTTCTGTTTACCTCTGAATCACCTAGCTGTTCATGAGCTCAGGTTCTCCTGTAGTGCCAACACCTGTCTCACAGTAAAGCACCTATCATCTCTACACGTGGCTGGAGTATACAAACACCCATAACGTGATGGTTAGTTAGTTGGTTGGTTAGTTGGTTAGTTGGTTGGTTGGTTAGTTCAGGTAGGTTGGTTAATCAATTTATTATTTAAACTAATGATAATTTATTAGTTTAAAGGCAATTATATTTAATAGACAAAAAATAACAAACTAAGTAATAATTGATTAAAGTACATATACAAAGTCCAAACAATTAATAAAAGTACTGCAGTTAATGTATTTTACAAGTGTGATCAGTTTGAAGTGGTGTGAAAAATTACTTCATGCTAGCAGCAAAAGAAAAAGATAAAAAGCTTTAAATTACAGAATCTTCTGGTATCGTGACACATTTTCTAGTTGAGATATGATCGCAGTGCTGTGAGTCAGGATATTGGTGTTGCCATGGTTCTTACCGCTCCCTCTGGCTTTTCCCTCCAGTGCTGAGTATTCACAAGCGGCCTGTCGCAGGAAATGCAGATATCACGTTCCCCATGAAGGGATGGAGGGGGATGGTGGACTGGGCTCGCAGCTCTGAGGACAAAGTTAGAGTGGCCAAAAACATCCTGGTGACTGGAAAGCCAGGTAAGAAGTGCACGTAATCATTACAAATACATTAAAGTATTTATTTATGTAAATTGAGTTTATAATGTTATTTATTTGTCTGTGTGGTGTTAATATAGACATTCATTTAATATGCTTTAAAACAAACCATGGGAAAATTCTCCGGTCAACAACATTGCCAACACCGAGTATTTTCGGCAGTTTATTTAGAATTTTAAGGAAAAATATTATTGAATACATGAGGCCTTTTTGCATTACTAGAGTTACGCAATACACAACATTTTATTGGCTTGTCAGAAGTGTGGCCTAGTGGTTAGTGCACATGAAGAAAGTTGGGTTCTGTTTATTCTTACCAGGTCTGATGTTACAGGTCATTAAAGAAGCTCAACCCCCACGAGTATGCTAATAGGGAAGTTGCCGCTTAATCAGAAGTCGGTAGGAGCCAATCAAATGCAATTAGGTTTAATTCTCCTTCCCATTGGGAGATCTGTTGCCATGCCACCAGCAGTGGATTGACAGATCCTCAGGTTGTGGACATGTTTAGAATATTTATATTTAATGTTTGGGATGAAGCAAATGACCTCTGGTGGAAACAAAGCGGAAGGCTTTGACATACTGAACCAAAAAACAAACAAACACACACCAGAATGCAGATTAAACTCATTCTGCAGATTATCTCATCCTTACTCTGTCCTTCTCAGAGACTAAACCCATATAAAAAAATCACAAATGAGATCTTTAATATCTTCATTGTTTTTTCCTAGACATCAGTAAGATTAAATTGAGACTTTTGTGGAAGGCTCCTGCTACTATGTTACTTCTTAGAGCTTAAGAATGTCACGTCTTCAAGCGTTTTTCAAGATTTTTCCAAAGCCAAATTATCTACTCCATGCAATTCCCATCTTATAGCTCTGCTTACTGTATGTCAAAAGTGTGTTAATGAATTCTGGAAGTTGCATTTGAGACTTCTGAGAAGATATGAGAAGTTAATACTTCTGATTCTGAAAAAATCTAACTTGATGCTTGTTACTTACGAGACTGAGATCTCCATAAGGCCTGCCAAGCTTTGAAAGCTTTGATTTCATGTACTGATTAAAATGAGATTAGGATCTCAGTAGTTGATGCTAAGATGTGAGCATCTGTTATCTTAATGTGGGCTTTGCAGAAGGTCATATGCTTTGGATGTGTGTATTATAAGACCCATTGACATAAATAAGACTTGTATGTATGTGATAACGTTATACGTATAATTAGGGGAGGATTTAATTAAGATTTGGATCATACCTGACTGCTACCTAAGATCGGACTCGCTCTCTTGTATTGATTTGAATACTCAGGTGGGACGCCAGCAGTATTTGAACCCCCAACTGAAAAATCAATAATGAGGGTGCACCGGTCAGAGCAACAAGAAATTTAATTTCAGTTACAGTATTCAGCGAAGGTCAAAATAAATGAACATTAATATTGCCCAATCCCAGACCAGGGATTAGATTCTACAGGTTGCCTAAATTAGCCTAAAGACAGTAGGTAATGTTTTCCAAGGTTGTGTGAGAAAACACATACATTTGATTTAGACGGGATGAAAATCACAAGACAAATTTACCTAACTTCCTTAGGGAAAACTAGAGCGGTCCGAATAGGCATCTGGGGGAACACCTTCATGCTGATAATAAAGACCACATTCCTCCAGAGCTGTGTGCTGTAGGTAAATAGCCCCTCAGGTGTCATCTGTTCCCATTATTGTGCCTGTTGCAGTGCCATATTGGTAGACAGGCTGGGGGAGGAGGGTATGGGCAAGCAAAAACACAATTACCCCGAGGGAGCCCAAAACTGTCACATACACCCCGCTGTACCCCCTCCATCACTGTGTGTTCTTGCCCATGGGAGCCCAGCTGTGGCCCTGGAGCTGTGGCCTCTGCCCGCTGCCTGGCACGCCCCTATAAACTCTCTCTCTGTCTGTCTCTTACACTGTCCCTCTATTTCTCCCCTATGGGGTATGCCAGTCTGCCAGGCTCCAGTCCACATGTTTTGGCATGAGCTGGAGTTGTGTAGTGTGTGTGTGTGTGTAGTGTGTAGTGTGTAGTGTGTAGTGTGTAGTGTGTGTGTGTGTGTGTGTGTGTGTGTGTGTGTGTGTGTGTGTATTGTTGTAGGAGGTCGCTGCTCTTTGACAGTGATGTAATGCGAGTGTGATGGAGGCTGGACCGTTGCCCTTTCATCTCACACACTCCTTTTCAGCAGCTATAGTCTCTTTATTAGTGCAGGAAATACGGCCCTGTCATTCTGAACCCACAGTCGATGCCAACATGCCTCCATCAAGCTCATACCTGCGCGTGAATGATACGAGCGCCTTTTTCTTAAGTGCATACAGCTGTCTGAGAGCACATTGAAAACTGTATTGATAAGAAATATTTGAGATTCTGCAGTAGGTCTATATGAATTCCAAAATAGGGAAATACCACATACTAAGAAATTAAACAGAAAGTCTTGATTGAATGGATAAGCTGATTGTTTTGTTGATGTCATTTGTAATGAAAGAATTGTATTAAATAATAAAAAATGCAAAATAGGAGCACGAGGTGGTTTTAGGCTTTAGGACCATCTATATGGGCATAATTGTAGGTGTGTGTGTGTGTGTGTGGAACTGGAAAGAGAGTAACTTCTTGTCTTGCTTGTAGTTTATACAAGCTTATACAAGGGTTTATATAAGTTTATATAGGCTTATACAAGCCTTAAACTAAGAGTTTGATAACTTGTCACTGCTCTTTAACAAACACAAAAACATACAAATCAAGTCTATACCAACTCTAAACATCCTCTTTTTATAGATTTATGACTTTCTCTCCATGAAAACTGAGATGTTATGTCTATACCAGCGTGATATATGTGTGTGTTTGTGTTGTAGATGAAGATGACGCATCAGCATTTGTGGCTGGTATCGTACTCTACAGAAACCTGGGCAGTATTCTCTCTCTACAGAGGTGAGACCTCACATTCACCTCATGTTGGTGAGATGTTGTTCACCTTACCCTGGATCTCCTATTTGGTTTTAATATTATTAGCTGTTCCATATTTTAGGTCTCTTATCATTTGGGATACACATCATGTGATCATATATTTAGTGTTTCATATAATAATAATAATAATAATAATGACAATAATGACAAGTTTTTATATTGGCAAGTTGCTCACCCCACATATCCAAAATTACCATCCCAAGATGCTGTTCAGTTACATTCTCAAAAATGTGCTGAACCATTTATTTCTTAACATTTTACAGTCTGTAGAACCTGTTTTCCATTACAAAAAACCTTTTGTGCCACAGAAAGGTTCTGTAGATGTGACAGTTTTTTTGTGGAACCACACAGCCTGATAAAGAACCTTTTAGGAACCTTTATTTTTAAGAGTGTAATGCCATTGCTGCAATGCAGAAGAAAATGCTTTTAAAGCAATATCTGTCACATGGGAAGATGGCAGCTTCTCTAATACTGAAGGTCACAACCTCCTCTCCTGTTCTCCTCATATTGTTTCTTATCCTCTATGATTTTCCCAGAAATAGCACAGTGCTGAACTCCAAGGTGGTCTCCGTGACAATCAAACCCACCCCCAGCTCTCTCTCCGCCCCACTGGAGATTGAGTTCTCACACCTTTATAACGTAAGTCTGCCTGACCTTTGAACCGACCCGAGGATGCGTTTACAATCTCGTTCTAATATTGTTCAAACTATAACTAGAAAACCGTGTCACTCTGACACATTTAAAATAATTCATGCAGACAACACCATCTGATTTTTTTTATCTATACAGTAAATATTTGCAAAGCAAAAATGCAGTTGATACACCCTCACTTTCTCTCTCCACAGGGAACCACAAACCAGACCTGCATTTCCTGGGATGAGAATGACAGGTGAGAACCTGCTTATTGATTTAAAGCTGTTTTCGCTGTCTGCTGAGAGTTTTGGATGAATCTTCAGTCACACAGTGACACAGTAGGGCATATTTTCAATAGCTTTAACAGGAGCACACATGATATGTTGATAAAGGGTTTGAGGCAACCTACTGCACAATGTTAACACACTGTTAGAATATATACAGCACTGTAACAATTTTAAATGAAATAGAAAATTATATAATATATATTTTTCTTCATTAGAATGCAACCAGAAAATACAGGAAATTTGTATGCAGTGTTTAAAAAAACTGAAAAAAAGCTTCTGTAGGGTAAAGTGCCAATCATTTAGTGTGAACTCCCCTTAGCAAAAGCAGGAACCTGCTCTCTTAAATCTAAAAGAAATGAAACCCTAATTTCTAATTCTAGTCTAATGACTTCATGACAGTCTCCCCAAAAGAGTCCAAAATGTGCTTAGTGCCAAGCGAGGTCACATTAAATACTGACTTCTGCCTGAAGCAATTTGGTTTGGAAAATTCTGTGTATTCTGGTATTTTCTGTTTGTATTTAATTGAAGAGGAGACGAAAAATAAATGTGGATGATCATTAACACTTTGCTAAAACATCAAAGCTGGTGGCGAACTAAGACTGCACAGTACTAGTATATAAATTAAGTTAACTAGGATATAAATTGTGAGTTTTTGATATATGTTAATTTAGTTTTATGGTCGTATTTTTATTTCAATTGTATTATTTGTTATAATTTTACCAGTCACTGTGTTTCTTATTGTTATTAATATAAGAAACTGACATCACATCATATCACCATCTGTAAGACACAGACTGCAAAAGCAATTATTTTTGGATTATTTCACTTTTTTAACCAGTGTTACTTTAACCAATTACTTTAAGTTTCCAGACACATTTATAAATCACTAGTTCTTGTCCTGTTTAAGAAGTTTTAACATATGATAATAGGCCTGAATGATGGAGCACATTAGAGAAAGCTGAACGTTGCAAATCTCTGGATCTTGTGTTGACCCAACACTGAGGTTACGTTGACAATGATGATTCATCTACATTATTTTCTTTCTGAACCAGATTCACATCAGCAGCAATTATATGGAGAACAGCAAAGAACTATGTTGTACCTCAACAAAGAACCAATGGCCGCTTGGTCATGCTTTAACTTTTACCCCCACACACACATTCATCTGCTTATGGGCTCTGTCTCTTTTAAAACTGAAAGATACTTTACTCTGCCCATAGCACTTAATGCAGTGTGGGTGGGACATTTGCATTTAGATGGATGCATATAGATATATTGCAGATATGAGAAAAAAAAGTTTTCTGCCTCTTTCCTGGAGGGAAAAAGAACAATCTAAATAAAAAACTAATAACTAACTAGATTTTAACATTTTTGAAGATAATGCGAGTTGTGCTTTCCTGTTCAAAACTCACTAAAACGATATTAGGGGTTGTGATTGGTTGCCAGTGCATTGCTACAGTATGAGGTTGCTAGGATGTTCTGAGTGGTTGCTAGGGCGTTGCTGGAGTGTTCTGGCAGTTG
This sequence comes from Ambastaia sidthimunki, assembly GCA_036877625.1. Taxonomy (NCBI): domain Eukaryota; kingdom Metazoa; phylum Chordata; class Actinopteri; order Cypriniformes; family Botiidae; genus Ambastaia; species Ambastaia sidthimunki. The sequence goes on along the minus strand of JAZGTK010012901.1, from coordinate 2,665 downwards.
ATAGGGTCTTCTGGTGGTTTTTGGGGAGTTACTTGATTGTTGCTGCGATGTTCTGCTTGTTTTTAGTGTGTACTTGTACAGTTGGTAGGATGGGTGGTTTCTAAGGAGTTGATAAATGGTTGCTAGGGTGTTCTGGGTGGTGGTTGCTGACTAACTTTAGGTTATTCTCATAGATATGGCGTAGCTGCCTCTTTCTGTGTAAAATAAACAATCAACCTGCCAGATGAAAATGAGTTTGTTTGATCACTTGTGGAAAAGTAATAGCAGCATCAATAGCCCACATGATTTGAAGTATCATTTATGTTGATAGCACAAACAGTGTTTCTGTGATGTTTCCGAGAGAATTAAACCTCAGTGCAGAGAAATGAGAAAATAAAGGAGGGGAAGAGAAGGGTGACACGGAGTCAGATAAAGGGAGTGAACGAGAGAAAGAATGAGAGAGTAAGAAAAGACAGGGACATGTAATCTAGCAGCATTGAGCGCTGGGGAAACGGGGGGGTGGTGCGTGTTCAGAGCAAAATTAAAATCCATCTTGGACAGCTGCTATGATTAATGAGCTCATATTTGGGAGAGAAATTGGAATGTGAGGAGGCTTGTCATTGAGAGTCTTTTACTTAACAGCTTGAAGGCGTGTAGGTTTCTGTTGACTCGCACCTCAGTCGCCAGCCAGCGAAACAAGCCAGTACATTGCCAGACATTTTTTGCACCAGTGTAGATGTTCGCTTTCATTCACACCTGTGCTAAAGGCAATGGGAGTGCTTTTTATTTATTCAAAAATATAACATGGTGGGTATATATTTATTTTATATTTCCATTTTGTAAATAAAGAATGAAGGTTCTTAATAAAAGTTCCTGATAAGGGTTCCTAATAAAGGTTCTTCGCAACAATGGCATAGAAGAATTATTTTGGCTCCACAAAAAAGATTTGTAAAAAGATTTGTTCTTTCTTACCTTTTTATAGTCTAAAGAACTTTTCTCCACTACCAAGAACCTTTTGTGAAACAGAAACATTCTGTAGATGTTAAAGTTTCTTTATAGAAGCATACAGCCAAAATTGGTTCTTCTATGTCATCATGAAGCACCTTTCTTTTAAGATTGTACCATGATGCAGATTTACTGTAGCCGTTTTTTTGCAACTGTTTTTCTCACACATCAGGACTTGGCATGTTCTCTGCAAAAGCGCACACACGCATTAGCTGGACTGCATGCAACCTTGGTGATCCAATTACACAGCTGCATGGTGCTGTCTTTATATTTGTGTAGTCGACACAAAGTCTTAATCATATCACGTGCAGTGTCTGTGCAGTGGGTGATAATATATTGGGTTTCAGGTTTGCACGCTAACGTCGACACCGAGCCCTCCCCTGGGACCCCAACACGCTGCGCTTCCAGTTCTCCACGCTATGGCCCTCAGCGCCAACCTAGGTGCATTGTGGGTAATCTAGATTAAAGCATTGCAGGCCTGCTGCTGGTAGCCTGGGGTTTGTGTTTAAAAGCAGAGCGTGTGTGTGTGTTTTGTCAGTATATTGACTCCATATTGCAGTAGCTTGAAGAAGATGCTACATGATTGATGACTAGCTGTAAGGATCGGTTGCGCGTGGAGTGGGTATGTTGGCGTTTCAATATGACTTTCATATCACTTTCATTGATGTCATTATAAGGTCTTTTATAAGGTCTTATTCGGGCGTCGGATCGGGCACAGCCGTATCAAGCTGTCAAGAGGATTTCTCGTCAAGATTATGAGATTCAGATTTGTGTAGGTGGTGGAATTGGCTAATTACAGAGTGGCTTTGGGCACCAGCATGTTGGATTCACAAATGCAAGCTAAAGGTTTCTTTAGTTATAATTTCTTTAGTGATATTCCTGCTGTTATTGTCGTCTGTATTGCAAGTTATTTTGGAAGCCTAAATGTGGATTAATTTTACTTTTTGGCCAAGTTGTGAAAGCTAAAAACAGACATTGAGCATAAATCGCTATTTTTACTGCATGTAGACTGCAGTTATGATGTTGTGAGCTCTGATTTTAATGTTACAATGTTTGGTAATATCGTAATATTACCAGTTTTCGGTTCTTTAATACAAGTACTGATACAGAAACACATTTATTTAGGTCTGCGTGGAGTATATTGCTAGTTTGTGTTCATTATTCCATATCTGAGTGTATGAGGACATTATTCTAACTTTCATAAATAGTAAATAGTGAACACAAGACACTTGGCTCAGCTTATGACTCTGTTAAGAAGTTTTGCAGGTCTCAATGGCCCAGTGTAATATTACTCCTCTGCTTCGGTGCATTTCTCCTCCACACTTTGTAATCCTCCAAAGTTTTGACAGGTACAAAAGGCTGTTTTTTATTCCACTTGTATGACTTGCCGCAGGCTAAACACAGTATAAAAACTGCTACATCCACACAGTGCATTGGGAACTTTCACGTTCATTGATCCTGTGTAGGTTAAGAGAGCTTTGCTGTTTTTAATGCAAATAAAGAAAAATGTTTTGTATGCATTTGTATCCATTTTATAGAGAAGATGTAAGTGATACTGGTCATCTTCATGTTGCCATGGTGTTGTGTGGTTTCATGGCATTGCTACAGTGTTCTGGGTGGTTACTAAGGCGTTGCTATGCTGTTGATAAGGTGTTGTGAATTATTGCTAGGCTATGGCTTA
>JAZGTK010012900.1:0-14643 GCA_036877625.1 Ambastaia sidthimunki | reverse complement strand
TTTGCAGTGATGCTACAAGTGTGCTTACATATCATTTAAAAACACACATACTTTACCTTTCTCACTAACAGATTCGCTCTCTATCTCCACATCCTCACAGCTGGTGTACTCAGGCGTGGTTGCCAGTTCCTCCTCTGAGCTGCTCAGAGACATCTGCCTCATTTTGCCTCCCCTCTTGTTCTTGTGCGGTTTGGGTGGTGGAGGTCTGACGGACTCAGATTGGTCAGAACTAAGCGAGTCGTTCCGTAACATGCTTTCCATCTTTTCCCGTTTACTCTTCCGTACGGCTGAGACAGGATCCAGGTGCTGCCTGTGAAGAGAGTCCACACCTGGAGGACTGTGGTTGGACCTCCGGTGGGTGTGCTCAGGACCCGGCATGTAGTGCGAGCTGCGCTGGGACCCCAACGGCTCCCCCATTTCTGTGTAAGCGAGGGACACATCACTGTGGCGCCGTTCGTGCCTGAAACGTGACACTTCTGCATGCATGCGCATCTGCTCCTCATAGGGTTGCGGCTTGACCGGGTATCGGGCCAAGTTGGGGTCACTGCGATAGCGGTTCTGATATTCCTCCTGCCGCTGACGCTGTAGCTCAAGCTCACTGAGGGCCGGGCCATCAGGCAGGAATCCGGGTTCGGGCGGATACTCTTCCTGAGAGCGCCAGCCGCCCCGTCGAGCACGAAACGCTCCCCGCGCTTCCTCTGCGTCCTCGTAGGATCGGTCGTGGCCTCCTCGTCTTTGCCGCTCTCCGGCCCCGTAGTCAGACGGCGATCGTGGCATGCCGCCCGGCCCTGGAGCATACCGCGAGCGCTCCGACTTTTCCTGCCGTTTGTCGTATTTTTGGTTTGGATCCCTCGTTGCTGTTGGACTTTTTCTGTCAATGAATAAAACAGGAAATACAATCAACTGTCAAAATATCAAACCGTATAACCTGCTGCGTACTTCCCAGCTGAAAGGGAACGTTCTCAGAATGTTAGCTAACATTCTCTCAAAGTGATCAAAATAGTTCTTGCAGTAACGTAAGTAGAAGATTTTTTTAACATTGTTTCACATATCAAAAACATTATTCTCAAGTTGTTAGTGTAACGTTTTACAGAATTACAGACTTTTAAAAAATGTCTGAAAAACTTCAGCTCACAGGAAATCCAGATAAACACTGAACAAAAAAAGCATTTTTAAGATGTTTTCATCAACACTACATAGTGATTCATACAAAAAAACACTGTTAATATCATTTTAAAGCAGCATTTACATCAGAATTCAGATGAATTCCTCACATCCTGTGCTTGTGTGTTTCTGTGGGGATGTTCATACTGAAACAGTGAGTTTGCGGCTGCATTACCCTGAGAAGCCCACGAGTCACGACAGCAGCTGTAATGGACACTAATGAGGGAACATTCATGATGTAACTCACAGAGCTACAGAAACAAACTCTTATTTCAGCTGTTTCTGCTAGACAGCAGTGATGTTTAAATAAAGAGCAAACTGAGTTCTGCACATTTTAAATTTATTTTAAAAAACTCTGTAAATTCATCTCCTCCAAAGTTCTAAAGCTCAACAATTTCTCACATTGTGCTCAGATCTGACACAACACTGAAGTCTGTGATCAACGATAGGATCTCAATAAAAACACAAATTCTGCCCTCAACCAGCAATACATTTGAACCATGTTTTTTTTTCTGGTAACACAAGCCTGCCCAAAACAAAGCAAACACTCTTATTACTGTACATGAAACTGGATCTGTTTCATGGCATATTAATGAAAGCAGCATATTAGCCATCTGTTTTAATGGCTGTATCTTCAGTGTGCTGTTAAAGGGCTGAAGAAAGATCTGAGCTGTTTATGAGCTCGTACATGAACTGATTAATGATGGTCTCTCACGCGTCCCCTGGGTTTCACTCGGGTTTTACTATGACCAGCTTAGTGTTGCATTATTCAACAACAGCTGGACGCAGCCGGAGTCCTGCGCCATTCACAAACCCACAGCAATGCAGCCACTCGTGTGTGTGTGCGTGTGTGTGCGTGTGTGTGTGTTCAAACAGGAAAGAACATTTCACAACAATCTTATATTAAATTATGTATATTCACATTATTTTAGCATTTGACAAAAATGGCTTATGAATTAAACAACCAAGTGATATTTTTCCAAATGAAAAAGTCACATGTGGGTCAGTTCTTCAGTATCCACACAGAGTTCACACACATAAAGAGAGACAGCAGCATAAGTTAGCATGCAGTTACCATTAATGCTAACGTTAGGTGTGCAGCAGTATAAATGTGTCTATCTGTACACAGACTGCATCTGTACTGTATCAGCGATTACATCAGTGTCCAGAGCTGTGATGCTCTGATTCCCGCATCAGAACCCAAAATCTCCCACTTCACTTCAGTATATAAATGCACTAAAACTGCTGCTAGTGCGTAAAATTAATCAAATCAATAAATGTGAAGTTACAGCCTGACGGGCCTCCACACAGAAGAAAACAAAGAAAAGTGAAGTAAGAAAGAGTAAATGCTACACGCACCTTTACACTCCGGGCGAAATCTTACTTAAATGAAGCCACACAAACAAATATCACAAAAGGCGTCTGTGAAAAAGAGGAAATCTACTACAAACAGGGTCAGAAAACAGAAACATTTCCCACATCCTTCCTTCCTGAAAATGACAGTCAATTCTGAAATCTGGATTTTGTTTCACGCCAATCAAATCCTTCACTGTCATGTTGTGTGAATCCCTCATAACATGGAAAAATCCAACGTTAAACACGTCTCGATATGTGTAGAAATGTCCCTGTTTAGGAGTGGAAGAATTTGATGATCCGTCTTTCTGAGAGCAACTCCTGATATCAATAACAACACAGAGCCCACTGATGTTAAAGCAGCCGCAAAGCATGCTGGGAAAGCAAAGCTGAAACGGTTGTAACAGATGACCTGTGAGCAGAGACAGAGATGTTTCTCTGGGACAGAAGTGGCATTACATCCCTCAGCCTGCAGCTGATTGGTGGAGATTCTGCCAGTGGATTTTTATTTTTATCTAATCTTTTTTTTTTTTTCAAAAAAGAGGGCGATTAAATTGTAAATCTACTACTGTCTGATTTGCACAGGGATAAAGGGTCGCATTTTAACATGCAACAGCAATAGACAGACAGAGCAGAAACATTTCCTGACAAATCCAGTGTTCAAATTGAAAATGAAACTAACTACAAGTGTTACTTCTACATGCTCTGTACAGTGTTGTACAGTTATTGTACAGTGATGCTATATTATGACACTTTGATGTCACTTGCATGAAAGCTCTGGTACTGCGGTACAATCACGGTATTTCATGTGCCATGAAACTAACATGCTACTTCTGGAAGCACTTTGAGTACCACAAAAATACCACAATACAAGATGATGTCATCCACAGATAAAACAATGTCCTCCTTATATCACAGCACTCATTTTGTAAGTGTATTTATGTTTCATATGATCTTACATTGCAAAGTACTTCAAAGAATACCATGTTATATCCACAGCATGTGACCAAATACAATGACATTACACAGCAGAACAGCTGGTGTTAATGTGTATAACCTTTTCAGAACAGACACACACAGGAAGTAGCGCAGCACTGCTTCCTGTCTGTGTGCCACGAAGGTGCGAACGTCATTATTAGTCCCTCCAAACACGACACAGACCGTCGTGTGTTTCAGCTACACTCACTCGCTGTACTGGCTAACTGCAAAACTCAAGCAGAGTGTGAAACAGGCCAAACCCTGTAGAGTCCGTACAGACTCACTAACATTAGCAGAAACATGACAGGACGGGATTCTCAGAGCAACCCATTTCACTTCATCAAACTGTCACGCAAATGTTACTGTGAAACCTGGCTGCTGACTTTCAGAAGTTGCAGCGATATTTTCTGTTTCCAGAAAGAATGTGAAATATGACTAAACGTTGCTTATATAAATTTAGTTTTTGAATACATTTTATTATCACTATCTACTTCTATATTTGCAAATATTTATGTACACAACTCTGTGGCAGCCGCAATAAACACCAGCAGCCTGCAGTTAACATGCTGCTCACTGGGCCCAGAAGCAAAAACAGTTTACAAGTGAAGTACGTCTGAGTGTGTAAGAATGAGTGTGTGTGGCTGTATTACAGATACACACCATCTGTAATACAGCCTGTACACCAGCAAAAATCATGGTGGAAGTAGCATGGAGAGAGAGAGAGAGAGAGAGAGAGAGAGAGAGAGAGAAAGAGAGACAGAGAGCAGCAATGTAAGCTCATACTCATGTTCTTTTTTCAGTTATGAACTGAGTTTCAGGACAGCACGTTCCCTGCAGTTATAAAAACACACATACACGGTTCTCACTCATCTCTCTGTATCTGCTAACCATGCATTTTTCATTGCGACGCATGAGCTGCGTGTCAGATGAATGACAGCCGCAGTCGTGCAGCAGGCAGATGTTTGACCATGGAGATGTGAAGGGTGAAAAAACCCAGCAGGCAGTTAAACGCCTCAAAGAAACAGCCGTACCTCACCACAACCTCACTGTGTGACAAACCAGCTAACGTGTTCAGATTCCTGCGATGTGCTACTTCATTATACTGTTTGTAACAAAATAATCGGGAGCTCACTAAATTAATTAACCATATTAATAAAGATCAAACTCTACTTTAACTTGGTGTCTTATGTTTTAAGTGGCCAACTAAATGCTTCACGCCCCACCCTCTCACAAACTGCCCCATCCTCTCACAAACTGCCCCATCCTCTCACAAACTGCCCCACCCTCTCACAAACTGGCCCACCCTCTCACAAACTGTGTGCGTCACACTCAAAACTGCCCTTAACAAACATCCACCTCCGTTTATTCGTGTGAGGAAGGAGGACGTTAAAAACAGAGCTGGGATTTCTTTAGAAGAGCTCTGAGAGAAATGTGCATTGAAAGGCTTTTGCAGATGAGAGCGTGTCAGGTGAAAAAATTACCCACAATGCACGGCTCCTGTTCAATTCAAAGCAGGCCTGTTTCTGCACCAGTAAGCACTCCGCCCGAGGGACACCGAGCAAACCGAGACAGCTATTCTAGAATCTATTTTTAACCGCCATCAATTATGAAAAAAGAAGCTCCGACAATAATTACAGCTGCACGTAGGCCACGCAAACACTTCGTGCGCAGCGCCGTTACAATGCAGCCCTTTACAGAAATGATATTCAGTGCTGTACGTCAGAGGCCGTGTCTGAAGGCACTTCCTGTAATCATTTGGCTGTGATATATATGCAGTGTCTTACAGAAGGATGTGATGGCCATTCAGAGCGTTTAATACTGCTGGAGAGAGCTGTTAGAGTCATTATAGCTGCCACACAGAACATCCATTCATCCATCTGCAGCTCTGAACAGCTAATATCAGTCTCACGTTCTCCTCACATCATATATCTGCATACACACACCAGCAACACAGCAGTGTGATGTAACAAAAATAATTGTAAACAGTAAAGATCTTCTGTTATCTTGATGCTCTGGTCTTTAAGATGGGACTACCTGTTTAAAAGAATGCTTGAAACCTTTTATTTTTTATCTGTCTGGTACTGCAAGTGTCACAGAATTGACATCCTTCACTTTTAAGGTACTATAGAGGCTGGTTCTTCTTCAAGAGGGGTGGAGTAAATAAGCAGGTTAAGAACAGGAACTGTGAGAAACATGAGGGTCCCTGAAATTCTCCAGAAGTGTGTTAATAGAGTGTGGAGGTCCCAGCCAGGAAGCCATGCTTTACTGCAACCTGACTCTACCCATCTGCTCTATAAACACACACACGAGCTCATGAAATGCTACCTCAGCTCTGATGTTACCTGTGGAAATCACTCTAATGTTACAATCATGAAAACAAAAACTTCTCTTTGGGTCACAAACACACAGATTCGGTTCTTGGCCAGCCTGGGAGATAAAATCAAGGACTCCTCTCAAAGCGAGAGAGAGAAACTCAGTGATGGTTCTGACCACAGAGAAAAATGAGTAACAGAACACAACTGTCAGTGTTAAACCACAAGACAACAAAAGGTAAGAAAGAAATCCTTCATCCTTTCAGTAAATCAGTTGCGTCTGTCGAGCGTGAAAGAGAGCAGATGTCTCCACCCTGCAAAGCAAACGCCCGGCAGTGCTGTCTCACTCTCACCAGACACCTCATGAAGCTGTTTGTCAAAGCAGCGAGTGTCATGTAGGCCATACTCCCACTTGTGCTGCTACTGCTAGTTGAGCTACAAGAACAAGTACGGCTGGTCTGGTTAGTAGAAAGCAGAGCTAATTTATATCATCCTACATCTGTGACAGAACGTCTCACCAGAAGAGCAGAAGAGCTCTTTGCTGTTATCACTAACATCTCTAGAAAACTAGATTTACTAGAATATAAATTGTGAATGTCATGCAATGAATTGGAAAGCTGGATGTAAAAAAACAGTTTAGATTTATTAATCTCAGAATCTTTCTGAAACATTGTAAACACACATACAGCTCATGTTCTGCTCACGTTTCGTTCACACATCTGCATTATTGAATCTCTTATAAAGTTCACAGATGAACAAACCCACAATGATCCAGCTGTTCTTCCTCTGTCTCCTCCATCCCTCTCTCTCCGCACCAGGTCTTCCTGTCTAACTCATCAGCCACAGCATTGATCAAACAATGTTGCCATGGTGACGCAGCCTTACGGAGGGCTGAGGTAGTGGGAAGGGATATCCCATCTAATAGAACCTTCAATTATGATTTATCTCCCGCTGCATCTCTCCTCCTGCAGAGACTAATGATACAGATCTAACACACGCTCATAATCTGTGTCCTGAGTCCAAGAAATAATGTGACAAATATTAAATCATGAGATCTGACCATCGATTTCTTTCCTCCAATAAATGAAGCACCGATACTTCAGATAAGCTCATATATATATATAGTCTGACCTGTATAATCTCAGCTTGGTGGTTTAATTGTCAAAATACATAATACATAAATACAGAATTTAAAAGAACTCTGTGTCATTGTGTACATTACAGATCACATTTCCAATTAAAGAGAAAGAAAGAAATACTATTGTGATATAAAACTATGTTTTACACTTGCATGTTTACATATAAATCAGTCCCTCAGAAGTAAACACACAGCCGTCATTTTGTAAGTTTATATAACATCATCATCATGGTCACTAAACAAAAATGCAACCAGCTTTCACTAATGCTGAACTTCAGCTCTGAGAGCATCAATTTCATGAACACTCATTTGTCTCCAGCATCACTGAGCGTCAGGAGAGATCAGTAACTCTGGTCCCTGCCGTGTGTTCAGTACGGTCTGAACTTTCTGAGGGCAGCCGTGTGGTCACATACAGAATCTCTGATGGAGTTACAGACACAGGAGAAACAGCAGAAACTGTTAGCTAGTAATGCAGTGAGGAACAGCCTTCAAAAGCACGTGACAATGAGCGAGAAGCAGAGAAGAGGTGACGCTTGCTCTGAGCTCCTGGTGCGAGTGAAGTGTAGCGTGTTGATTTGCTGAGTGTGTGTTTGTGCTGGCAGGGAAAGAAGAGTTGCTTCCAGTTTAAACTGCATTAAACACAATATTCAGTTCAGAGCATCAGTATCTTTCAGTAGAAACACAATGAACTGCAGGACTAACAACTCTTTATCTCAGAAATGTGCTACTGTTCAGACCAGAGCTGGTGATTAGCTGCAAATCTGTCACACAACCAGCTGAATGATGATGCAACAGACACGCTTAACCAACTTAACCTTGACAAACTAGCACACTGCATCACAGCCTCTGTTTACTAATAACAGTCAGTCATTATTTGACTACTGGCTATATGAAAAAATAGTTTTATCATGTTAATGAATACACAATAAAATAAAATATAAAATGTCTTTACTCCATCTGATCACTAAAATGTAACTGGCTGAAAGACTTCAACAAAAACAGGAGCAGAGAGACAAACTGAGTTTAATGTGGAAATCTAGTTTTGAGTTTTGAAAACTGTACATCATCTGAGACTTTAGTCTGTCATGAAATAAACACCCCATAATAACTGAATGACCAAACTCCATTTAACTCCATTCAAACCTTGCCAATTCTATTTATGACTTTATTTAAACATTAAAGAAATGAAAGAAACTGTCCTTTTAAAATATATTTGCCTAGTCAAATGCGATTGGTCTTTTTATTGCATTATTTGCATACTGAATTGTGATTGGTCTGTTCCTGGCATCTATTTACTGCAAAGACGCGTCGCCGCCTGTGACGCTGTAACGCGCAGCAGAAAACAAGCGCGCTGAGCGTCATGACAACGGATGCGGCATTTCCCTCCACACAGAGACACATTACAGCCGCATGTGATGCATGTTTTCAACATTTACCCCAAAACCTTAAACGCACTTCACTCACCCGATGCTGCCGAGCGCTTGTTCCAGCAGCTCCGTGTGCAGAATATTCTGCGGCGGCGTGAAAGCCCCATTAAAATGCGATAAAACCGAGCTGCAGAACTGACGCAATGTCTCAAACTGCATCTTCCCTCTTCCTGATCCCGCTTATATTCCCTCTTCCCTTCAAAGCAAACCCCGCCAGCGCTCCACGCTCCGGACGCGCCGCATCTCCAGCGCAACATAAACACGATTCAGGTCGCCGATGTCTCCGGCTGAGAGGCGCGTCAGGACGGCGAGAGCGCATCGACGCCGGATCTCTCGGTCATTGTGATCCCGACTTAAGAGAGAAAGCGAAGGCAGCGCAACGCGCCACGACGCGTCTTAACACCGAGATGCCCCGCATCTATTCGCGATGAGCGTCCACGCAAACCCACGCAAGCGTAACGCGTCCGGGTACCGGAGAGTCCAAGCGCGCACGGACGGAGAGAAGCTGCTGTCGGGTGTTTCTCTCCCGTCTGACATCCATCAGGAACAACAGCACGACGCGTCCTCAACAGCGCGCGTGGAGGGAGGGCTTTCATACAGCATTAAGCGTTTTGTGCACTGAAAGAAACTATTGTGTCCTGAAGCAATAAGAGATGTATGAGAACAAAACCACTCGTGTGGAACTGAAGACACGAACCAAAGCTTCATAACATGCAGTCTGACCCAAAGATCTCAGTGTGTCTTACAGACGGCAGGACTGCACAGAAATGACATCCATTAGAAAACAACTGCATGTGTCTATTAATGCCTTTATACTGAAACTACAGTACATTGAGTTATATATAATAATATATGATATTTAATGTAGAATGTGTTCATATTGGTATAATTCTGTCATTGGGTTAGTTTAATATATTTTAGAAATAGTATGTGTAACAATAGCACATTTATTTTAATATCTTAAAAAAAGTTGGTGTACTAAAATAAAGACATTTAATGTCCTAAAGATTTAGAAACTGTAAAATATAAAGCCAACAAAATGGATTGATAGATGGACGGACAGATTAATGAAGTTTTACTGAACATGCTAAATCTCAAATGCCTGAAGTGTTTCGAGAGCAGCGTTTACAACATTTAGTCTTTAATAGTGTGGACGGCGAGCAGGTGTTGAGATGCTGAGACTACAATCCTGCAGGTGTATCTCCAGACAAAAGCTCCACATCAGCTCTTTAAACACTGACCTCACAGCATTAAACCCTGTGACATCACAAAGCTTACAAACGTCTCACCTCTTAAACAAACAGACAGCATGTCTCAGTCAGTCTGTAGTGTGGATTAAACAGTGATAATAAGATCAGTGCCCAACACTACATTTAAAATCACATTTTCAAACCAATTTCTGCACTAAAACAATCACTGTTGTCTAGCGAGCAGCTAAGACTGAACGTAACGCCGGTAAAACAGCACTAATGGATGTTATAGATGGAGGAGGAGATGAAAACTAGGAAACATTACGGCTGTAATTAAATTCAATTATTATTGTCTCAGTGCAGTTTCACGCACTCGTGCCGCAGCGGCGCCTCTGAGACCGAGACAAATGAGACTCTTCTCACATTATTTCAGGATATAAACAGCCTGTCAGCCGTTTTTCAGGAGTTAATTTAAACATTCCTGGAGATTAATGGAAGTGTTTTCCGTGATATCCTAAGTTCTTCCGGCCATCAAACTGTTTAACGTGCTCTTCCGGTGAACGGACAAGTCGCTCTTATCCACCGTAGCAGCAGTTAACCAAAAAACAACCCGTCATCACTATTCCAGCTAACAATTGTAGGAACATTTCCTTAACATTTCCATTAGGAAACAAAAATGTTAAAAATGTTATTTTTAATATTCTAAGAACATTCAAAACATTCAATTTTCAAACGTTGTATTAATGGTATCGCTTGGATATAAGAACTTTTTGACGCATTTTTAAATTCTGTAACGTTTGTAAAACCTCTGGGTATAACCACTTTAAAGAGACCCATAAATAAAAGTTCTGTCATGTCTTTTAAAATACTGTTCTGTGAGAAAAACAGACTGTAATTTAGGTCTGAAGTCACTGAAAATCTTGAAAATACAAAACGCAGCAACAAACCGCGTTCACACGTCATTCCTGCAAACACAGAACATTCCTGTGTGATCTTTTTGGGAACCAAAAAATAATATTTCCAGAATGTTCTGAAATCAATTGTTAGCTGGTATACTGCAGATTTTAGGCATGAGTAAATAATTTTTGTGAACTAAACTCTTTGTTGAAGATCCGGCTTTTTTGTGATGTCAGGTTGGTGTTACAGAAGCAAAACATTCATGCGGATGCAGACATCATCAGAATTCCATGTATCACACATAATTCCATGTATCACACAGAGCTTGAGATCAGCTGCTCTTCTGCTACTGTAAATCAGAACCAACACAGAAGTAAAACACTGAACAAATCAATTCTAACAGCTAAACTTCTGACACATCAAGACAGACACAGAGTGCAAATGAGCATTTGCAGGTTTTGTGTCAGAACACTAGACAGGAAGTGACCCTATCGACCACAACAGCTTTTCAGACATTTCTCAGCAGACAGCTTGTGTTTGGAGATGTCAGACTGTATCCGTGAGAGCAGCTTAAAGCTCACCTGCTGTCCTGAGCCATCACAGACATCTGCCACGCAAAGAGGCCAAAGACGAGAAAAACAAGCACTTTACACTGTACAAAACTCTCTTAAACATCACAGACATACACAAACAATCCACCACTGATGGGACCACACAGCACAGCTTAAAAACACAATAACTGCACAACAAATCCCATTAAAATGAATGTGCTAAACACAATACAAGTTCTACAACCACAATTACTCGCCTGTTTTTTTTAAATTGTTGTTACAATTACCAAATTCACATCCCCACGAAACATCTCAAATACCAAAACATCTATATCATCAGCACACACACACACACACACACACACACACTGACAGCAGGTGTGACAAGTCCTGTGGCACAAGGAACGGAAAATCAAAACCAAGCACAGCGGACGTCACCGATTCAAGAAAGCAGACATCTGTTTCTCTCCAGGACTGACCTCTGACCCCTGAGCAGAGAAGCTGATGGAGATTCTCAGAGACAGAGTCACTGCCACCTTGTGGTAAAAGGTGGAATCACTCTCTGTGAATCCCTGCAGATTAGGCCAAAAATGTTTTTTGACTAGCTGCATTTGTTTAAGGGCAGGTTTCATTATAAATTTCTAATTGTTTTTTACCTGCAAAAAACTGAAATAGAACCAGAACAAGATGAACCTGTTAAAGTTTATCCTCATATATTTAAAATATGTTCTTACTGTAAATTACACACTCAGTTATGATGCATAATATTTGTCACATATTTTGCTTTTCCGCCCTTCAGAAGCTTCAGCCACAAACATGAAACATATCAAATGTTCACCCACCTGCTGCTCAGGGTGTCATTGTTGAGGGACGTCTGGCGCAGGAGTCCTGGAGCTCTGCTGCGCTCCCCTGGAGGCCCCTGGTACAGAAGAGGGGCCCCCTGCAGTTTGGCTTTCTTCTCTTGAGGAGCCTCAGTCGCACCTGAGGACAGGACGCCCCCCGGACTGCTGTAAAACCAGGCCCCGGACTTGGTGAGGATTTCTTGTTGTTTTCGGCACAGGTTGCACACCCACATCACCTGACAGAGACAGAACAGAAGATAAAACACAGATTGTGAAGGACATGCAGGAGAAATGAGGTCATAAGAGACACATGAGAACTTGCTGTTTCATGTCACCTGTAGTGTGAGAGAGAGAGAGAGAGAGAGAGAGAGACAGAGTACAAAGAAACTTTAAGCAGGTAGAAACTCATACACATCCCACAACCAAAACCTGTGTGTTGTTTTTGAAGGACAAAACACTTTGCTATCCCGGTCAACTGCACACACACACACACACACACGTTACAGAGAGTCATTTGTAGACTAAGTCCAAGGTGTGCTATTAGCTTTATAAGTGACTGCACTATATATATACATATCTCCTCTGTTGTTATTAACCAAAATATCATATAGATTTATGAGTGCAACCACCAACCCACTACATCCTGTCCCAATGCACTTAAAACCTCTCAGAATATCTTAGCAACTGCCTAGCAACACCCTGGAAACCCCCATGAAACACCAGCACAGCGTTCACACTAAGAGAACAAATTTCCACATTCCAGTGGCCACATCAGGGTCATGCACCAGTAAGCAACCACCTAGCAACCATGAACAACAACCTAGTAACTGACCAGCAGTGTGTTAAAGACACTTAGGTCACCTTAACAACTGCAGAGCAATGAACCAATCAAATCACAGACAGACAAACAGCAGACTAAAGAGAACATGTCACGACTCGCACGTTTTTAACAAGTTTTTCTCTGTGCAAATTAACCATCGTTAGTTTGTCAACCACAAAGCGAAAAATCATTCTTAATCAGTATTTCTGTCATGTTTTAAAGTTGCTTTAGGTATATTTTACTTAAAAAACATTTACTTGAGAAACTACATATTGAACCTAATTTTTAAAGACAATTAAATTTAGTGAGTTTTGAGCTTAAAAACAGAAAACACTGTTTGTCAGTGAGATAAGAAAAAAGTTGTTTCTCTTTAAATTAAGGTATTTTTTCTCATAAATATACACATTTTAAGCAAAAATGAGCTGAAATCTGCTAAAATAAGTGGGACATATCAAAGGGCTTGTCTTCTAAAAAGTCTTTAGTTACATCAAATATATGAACCCTGATCTGCTACTTGCTATTTTTAGTTAGAGGCAAATGGTTTGAGGCAGAACATTATTATTCAAGAGAGAATTTCATTTGAACCAAATCTGGATATGCCCATGAGTGCACGATGAGTCATCAGTATTTATGGTTCGTTTCTCAAGAGGCAGCCTGTGAATTTAAACTTTTACAAGCACTTTAACACAAGGATGAACTCAATGCTAACAGACATCAACTAATACCCAAAAAAATCTAATTTAAACACAATATCTGTGATTTTCTGTAAATATGTAGAACAACATCAGTAAGAATTGTTGTTTATCACTGTATCAAACACGATCAGAAAGTCAGAATGTTTGAGAAAAGTAACAAAGTTTGTGATGTGAGAGGAGTTATCAAACACCGGCCAATAGAGACAGTCTGCAGGTGGCTCATGAATATTTAATCAGGTTCTATGTTTAGAACTTATTAGCTCCAAATAGCCTGGATGCATATTCATAGGTGTGATTTTCTACAAACCTAAAAAACTGTTAAATAATGTGTTAATTATGTAGCGACAGAATCAGAAATAAAACTGTGGAGGAAGAGAACGAATGCGGATGTTTTTCATCACATACATAAAACAGTTTTTAATTCACATCCAGTGTGATTTTAAAAACAGACTATTTATAAACCTGTGTAAACGCTCTATTTGTTCTGTACTGTGAAACACAATGATTTAATATCATCAAGCTGTTTTATGAATAAAAACATGCAACATTTTGTTATTTGACTGAATCAAAGCTGATTATTGCAGTTCTTACTCATGTTATAAACGACTGGACTCAAACACCACAGACAGCTCTCGTGAATTTCATACTGAAGTCCTGCGTAACCACGACCTTTCAGAGCAAATCCTCTTTCTGTAGTGACCACTGCGTTTCAGTTACGCTCAAAATACAAAATAATAATAAAAATAAAAGGGTCTAATCCTGAGATTGATGAAGACATGTCAGAAATAACAGTTTGTGCAGGAAGATGAGACAGACTGATCTCAGAGCATCACCAACACGAGTCACATTACTGATGTGAGATTACAGCCCCACCAGCTGAATCTCACTCTCTCACTCACTCGCTCACTCACTCACTCACACAACTCTCTCACTCACTCACTTACTCACTTACAGAACTAAACTCTCTCACTCACACTCACTCTCCCACAACTCACTCACTCACTCTCTCTCTCTCTCTCATCTCTCTCAAAACTAGTTCACATGCTTCAGTGTCAGTGAGAAGCGTCAGTTTTGCTCTTTATTTCTTCAGTGTTTTTCTGCTGTTCACACACACAGTTGTGGTGAAAGATCTTGTTGTCTGGAGGGCATCAATATTTACAGCTGGTGGTGTCGCGTGCGGTGAGGACAGCCGTCCAACATCACGCTGGAATACGATCACAGCTGCGTCCGGCTCTGACGACAAACACGAGGAAACGTCTGAACTCTCACTTAGACT
>JAZGTK010012899.1:0-14644 GCA_036877625.1 Ambastaia sidthimunki | reverse complement strand
TTTGCCAAGCTTGAGGTGAGGAGTCAGTGGACCGTCAAATATAACTGCATAACAATCTTCCTGTGGATATGGACCAAAATCACTGATTGGCCTCTGCTTTGCTACAATCTCTGCATGTTTAATAGGTGTTAACAGGGCCGTCCTTACTGGGCATCAGTTAGTTGGGCCCCTCATCACAGGAGTCCTGTGTGTTAATATAATTTGTGTTTGTTTAATAGGAGAGAACACGAACTGAACTGTTAGATAACCTGCATAATGAGTTACACAAGCGCACGCAGGCAATGCTAGGACAACCTCTCAGTGCAGATGAAGAGAGGATGGAGAACGGTGGACATGGAGGAATACTGGAGTCTATCAAGGTTCAGATTTACAGATTCATTTTACTGGTTAGAGAAAGATGTCCCAAAGACAATCCTCATATCATTCTCATTCTATCTCTCTCTTTATCTTCTCTACCCAGCGAGCAATGCGTGTGCGCAGTCACTCTATGGAGACAATGGTGGGATCTCAGAAGCATGGTCGCTGTTCTGCGGTGGGAGGGGGCGTGCCCACCAGCCTAAGCGGGGTCGGTCTGACCCACAGTAACACTGAGGCTGCCAAGAATTCTGTGAGTGTCTTATTATATTACTAATATGTTCAGATAAAGGTAGGGTAGGCAATTTCGGATAGGCTAGAAATAGCAAGTTCTCACCCTTTGTTCAGAGCGTTGTCCAAAATCACGACTCCTACAATTATGCGCAGAGGTACGCAAATACATAGTTTGACAGACAAGTAGGACATCCTATCATTACATTCGGACTGAACACAATGACTGGACAAACATTTTATGGACCTACGCCTTTCAAAAAAGATGCATATTTCTATAAATATATTTAGACCACTTTACTTAGTGACAGATATCAGGATCTAAAGAGGCTTTCAATTAGCATAACAAAAAATGCTTCTGGAAAAAATTGCCAACAATGCCTTTAGGAATGTGCATAATGCATTTATCCTGTATAACATATTATATAACCTGTAGTCTCCTGTGACATCGAGTGCTAAATCTCCACTCAAGAGCCCAGTGAAGAGACGGTCAGGGCTGTTTCCACGGCTGCACACCAGCATGGATGGACAGTCAGAGCGCCACACACGCAGGTCAGAGAAATATCTAAGTGTATAGATCTGTCAAATAATTAGAAAAAATAAATAAAATGAATGACATTCACAAGCAGCTGTGGCCATTCATGATTATTTAATATTTTTAAAATAAAAATGTACATAAATTAGATGATTAACATTTTATCAGTGTTAGTGTGTGCCACTAGCACTCAAAGGAAAATAATAAACCATTGAAAAACTGAAATCTTTTGTGGTTTTAGTGTCCTGTGTGATCAGAGAAGTCTAGATAGCGGTCATCTCTCACAGGAAGTGAGGTCAGAGACATTGTCCAATCCAAGCTCCCCAGAAATCCTGACCAATGAGAAGTAAGTTTCCTGCTTTGCTTTGCCACTAACACTAAATGCATATTCCTAATAGCTAGTGACTCTATCTTTCTTTCATTTACTTGTCAGGTCATCTCTCAAGCTGAAGGAGGGCAATGGAAGACCAGACATCTCTCGCTCCTCCTCCAGCACCAGCAGTTTCAGCAGTGCTGCAGGAGACCCAGAGATGCTGGAAGAGAAGGAACCAGTGAGATTATTGTGCCTCTGTATTTCACTCATCCAGTAATGCTATGACAGTGTGAATGAGTAACTCTCTTCTCTCACATCTCCACAGAGCAGCCTTCAGATATCTCCCACCCTCTCGCCTGTATTTGGCTCTATAAACACTGAGGGCCAGAGTGCAGGAACACCGGTGATTATGTGCCGCAGTCCAACAGGTATCTACAGCTTCCCTCAAAATGCCATCAGTGATTGCTCAAGACAAAGTCAGTAATGAATTCAGTATTTATAGCTGCATGAGTCATTTGTTGTATTTCTCCCAATGCAAAGATTTCAAGAATAAGACCTCACCAAGATCCAATCTGAAGTTCCGCTTCGACAGGTTGAGCCAATCGGCTGCTGTAAGACTTTTCCTCCTACATCCTTGTATAACTTTTGTGCCCTTTTATTCTCTGTCATCCTCTGTGATGTTTGTTCCCGTTTGGCTGCGTGCGTGTGTGTGTGTGTGTATTTCAGTGTGACTTCTGTTCTCAAAGAAGAATAACTTAGAACTCTCATTTCACAGGGGCATTAGCAAAGTGAACCTGAAAGCAGATGAGAATCATTGTGAGTACATTGTATTATTCTTGGGGGCCGTGTGTGACTTAAATATATATTAAATATAATACATATTTGCCATGATCATAAGTTATTATGACTTATATTACATTATATTCTTCTAGTAGATATGTCTTACTTGAGTATATGTAATAAACTGACATTGTCCTTTAATCAGAAATCCAGTGGATTTGCACAGAAGATCAGACACTGTCGGCACTGAAAAGGAATAAAGAGCGACACACACACACACACACACACCTGTGCTCCCAATCAAACCATCACATGAAAAAGCACATAAGAGCACAAGCACACAGATAGCAATCTGTCGCTGCGTTTTTGTTTCTGCAGGTGTTCAGCTGGTACTGACTTGACACATTTAATGATCTTGCACATTTTGTGAAAGTCTTTCACTGTAAAACCAATATCCTTCCATTCTCATGGATTAAAATAAAATATATCACCCTTTTTTACATATTTTTTTGAATTATTGAACAAAATGTCCAGCACCTAAAACACTGCACAGTATTTTCCAGACTCACATGATGCACAAATTACGGCCATACTTAAAAACTGGCCACAGAAGAGATTTGTTATACAAGAGAAATAATCTAAAATGCACAGTCTTTGAAAGTAATAATTAAATCTTAGCACAACATTCCCTTCCTCTATAACAAACATGTGCAATCCATTAAAATCTGTGATACTTGATGAGAGCCACTAATGTGTCCCTTGAAACAAAGAGTTGCTCATATCATATATAGTATTAAAAACCTTAAGTATTGAACTTGTTGGTTCCAATAGGTCATTTTGTGACTTATATGTGTGTGTGTAAATATTAGAATATAATGTATCACTCTTATCTGTACTGTATATATTTATTGTGTACATTCATAGAAGAGATTCTTGGAACAATTTTATCCTTTATTGTCATATACAGCTTAAATGTGAACTTCTGACACTTTACAGAGAGACCTCTACATCCTGTTCTTTAGTTAAAGTATTTTTGATTTCATTATAGTCTAAATTGCTTAAGAAAATGAGCTGTGTTAATTTATTTCTCTCTGATTATACTGCTACATGTGTACAAGTTTTTGTGTGGCAATGTTAATTTGGTTAATAAAATATTGTATTTTGCATTGGTGTTGCTGGTTATACTGAAGACATTTCCATTCCATATAAAAAACATTTCCCCAAAGCTTAGAGTCTTTTCTTTAAAGTCTTAAAGAGTTCCGCATAGTTAATTCACAGGTAAATGTTACCTGAAAATAGACCCTAATTTAATTAATTGTAGTTGATAAACTATTGTAATAAATTGTTGTAACTTTACACAATATTACTGTTTCTATTTCGGGAAAATGTGGTAGCTACAAAATAATTCTAATGTTATGTTATGTCTCTTCACACATGATAGCAATCACTAGGTAAAGTGGTCTAAATATATTTATAATAATATGTATATTCTGTGGAAGGAGGCGTGGCTTTGGAGATCTTATGTGATCATAGGCTTTCAAATTCAGCTTGCTATTGCTAGCCTCTCTGAAATTGCCTATTCCTACCTTTAACAAAACAACTATGGTTTAGTTAGAGCTGACGGTTTTTATATTCGAACTCTCAACCAATGATGCCCTGGAGCTACACAAGGACCGCCTCCCCAATTTCCATGTTGCACACAGAAATGTAAAAACAAATACAGAAATAGATTAATAAATAAATATGGAAAAATAAATATATAAACATAGAAATAACTACATTTGAGGAACATAAATGTAAAAACAAATAAATATAAAAATAAACACAAATAAATAAATGAAAGAATAAATAAGTTAAAAAAATAAAGAAAAAAAGGAAAAAGGTAATTAAAAATATATTAAGGATAAATTATAATTAATTTTTGTTTAAACATACATTAAACAACTGAAATCGTTCATGTACGCTTTTATTTACAATTACCACAACTCAATAAAAACAAGAACAATTAAAGCTTTATTTAAAAGAGCGCGGTTGACAATCCAGCAGAAATCTGCTGTCTCCTGTGCCCAGCCCACTGCGTGAGAGTTAGCCGTTAGCAGCGAGCGGTCATGGCGGCGGTGCGCAGCCTGCGGGTGTCTGTAAAGTCCGATAGCGCGTCCGATCGATCAGAGTCAGACTCCGAGTCTGACCCGGATCGGGATGCTCGTGAAGCGGAGCCCATGGAGGTGGAGGAAGGAGAGCTGGAATCCATTCCAGTCCGCCGAAGTTTAAAAGAGCTGTTGCCGGTGAGTTAGCCCACAGGCCTCTTTCAAACCACGGCCTCGCGTGGTCAAGTAAACCGTCCGTTGGCGAAGCTGATCTGAGTTGAGTTCAGGGAGAGGTCCCTCGCAGCGCTTAACTTTTGTTAATTTAGTTTAGCAGTTTGTAGTTAGTGGGCTTTTCCTGTGGCCTTGGTGTGTTAAACGACTTGTTTATCTGCCTGAACCAGATTTGCACAATGTAAAGAACAGTCTGTCGCTTCGAGGCTTCTTGCTTTGCAAGTAATGAAAAGCCCTGGCCCGAGTCTCCTGATGCTAACAGGCTTCTCCTTTGGCGCAGTGTTATTTTGTAAATGCTGCATGAAGCATTGGTTTATTATTCTGAGGGATATGAAAGTGCAGAGCTGTGTTATAAACATAAAGTGACCACTTCGTAAACAATCACTTAACTGCCTAGCGATGACCTTCTGCTGCCCACATGGATTTGAGTATCAATAACCACAGGCTGATGTGTCTTTTTGGCGTCCACAGGACACCAGCCGGCGGTATGAAAATAAGGCTGGTACTTTTATCACTGGAATCGATGTCACGTCTAAGGTAAGTAAAAGCTGTCATCTAATCACGTGATTATATCAGTCTGCACTAGTATAATAGGGAACCTGTTGTTCACCACATTGGTCAATGTTCAGGAGGCCATTGAGAAAAAAGAGAAGCGAGCCAGAAGGTTTCATTTTCGAGCAGCGGAAAATCTGACCCAGAAGAATTTTGACCTGGATAGGGAGTTGATAAAAAAAGGTGAGAAATCTTGCATAACAGTAAAGAAATGTAACCTAACCCATGTTAAGTACACATAGTTACTAGTATTATGCCAGGTAAGTACACTATAAGTGCAAATACTTGCAATAAAGTGCAAGTAGTCATCTCGCTGGCTGTAATGATATTTTGTGGTTTCATTAAAACCAAAAAACAAAGCTTGGAATGATATAGAAGTGTAAAAAATGACAATTAAAATTTTTTGGCCAACTGTTGCCAGACCCTATAAATCACTCTAAGCTTATGAAATTGTTTACTGGTTGATTTAATGCAGTCTTATTCCTTCCACTTTTGGTGACTGTATACTTTCTCTTCAGCTATCCCAAAGGTGCGTTTGGAAGCCCTACACGTCAGTGGGGTGGATGACATGAGTACTCAGGATATTTTTGGCTACTTTAAAGAGTTTCCACCTGCCCACATCGAGTGGATAGATGACGCTTCATGTAAGTAAAACCAGCCTCCTAAAAACAAAAAACATATTGATATCATGATGGCACTGCCATAATAATGCATTTGTTAAATATACGCGCACCTTAATGGGAAAAGTTTTGTTTTAAAGCTGAGCTGTGGTGCTTAAAAGTCAATTCACTCTGTTTCCAGGCAACGTGGTGTGGCTAGACGACATCTCTTCCGCCAGAGCTCTCATTAACTTGAGTCGAATGCCTGACAAAGCAGAGGTCACAAACACAGATGACTCTAAACCCTCTGAACTTCCAGCCCCACCACAGAAAGGTTTACCTTCTCATTATACATGTCCTGTCATTGATTGTCACCTTGAAATGTTTCTATCAAAACGTTCCGGTGATTTTATGTTCTGCCAGCCTTTTGCTCAGCATCAAAACTGGGGGCCTTAAAAGACTTCAAGTAGCTTTTGTGGTTAACTGTGACAATCATTTGAATCTCCAGCTCGACGAGATCGTTCCTCTGATGATGACGATGAAGACAATGATGATGAGGAGGAGGAGGAAGGTGAGGTAGATGATGATGAGGAGGTTGTGAAAGCAGAGAAGACCAAGAGCAGCGATGGCAGTGAGGGTAAGACTAGTGACATTGAGGAGGAGACGGAGAAGAAGACACAGGACGCCTCAGAGGTAAATGGAATGATCACGTCCCTTTATGAGACTTTGATGGTAATTCTCATGTGTTAAATCTTGTGTTGTATCTTTTGATCTCAGACAGATCTGTTGTCCCAATCGGAGCGAGAGTCTCTTCTTCGGAATGATCCAAGGCCCACAATCAACCCCTTCAAAGGCAACAAACTGTTCTTGCGGTTTGCCACCCATGGTAAGAAAACGGAGTCGGGCCTGCTGGTCATTTGCTACACAATGTACTTGGGAAGGAGTACCTTATGCTGTTGAGAAATATGCTGTTGCATTAAATGCATTAAAGACCTTTATAAAGCTTGAAAAAAGTGAGAAAGATGTGTTCATGCTTTGACCGCTGAATGTTTTTGTTAGATGACAAAAAAGAGTTGGGTGCAGCCAGGAGAAGTCGGTACTACATGAAATACGGAAATCCAAACTATGGTGGCATGAAAGGCATTTTGAGTAACTCTTGGTAAGAAGAAATTTAGTTTGATTGCTCAAAACGTGTCATCTGCAGTGGCCCCAAAAAGTATTTGCAAAATAAAGTGACATCTACAGTGTATGAATTTTAACAAAATATCAAAGGCAACTGCAAACAAATGTTTGCCAATTAAACCATGTTTTTGTAACTTCTATAGTTACTGTTCTATAGTTCCTGTACATTTTGTTCCCAGGAAACGGCGATATCACACACGGAGAATCCAGCGTGACATTCTGAAGACCAAAAAGCCTCTTATTGGAGATAGTATGGGACACACGCCACCCTACACGCATCGACACTCAGGTATGTGAAACTGAATCACACAATAGACACACTGTAGTGACACTCTGTAACTTTACTGTAGACGTCTCTAGCTTCTTGACATTTCATCAATGATTTGGCTTTTTCTTCTTAGCTGACCTGGTGAATCTGCCAGAGGAGCCTATAGAAGAAGAGGAGGAGGAGGAGGAAGATGGAGAGGAACACATGGATGCTGATGACAGGGTGGTGGAGTACAAAGATAGAGACAGGGAGCGGGGGCCACGGCTTGGGGAAGGGGGTGTGCGTAGCCGTTTAGGAGGAACATCACCTGCATCTTCAGATTCAGACGAGATGGATTATGACCTGGAACTAAAGATGATATCCACACCCTCTCCCAAGAAGAGCATGAAGATGACCATGTATGCAGATGAGGTAGAAACCAACCTTCGCAGTCTGCGGTGAGTGAACATTTTGAAAGTCATTGGGACCTTCACTGGCTGAGGTGAGGAGCTTGGAGATCTGAAATAATTCTAAAAGATTTCTGTTGGTTAATTCATTTTGTCTAATTGCCTTCATTAAAATCAAGTGGGTTTATTATGTAGCTTAAATGTATAATATGGTGGTATGCTTAGTCTTGACTGCATTGGTTCGAGGCACTGATGGAAGTTCTATGGACTCAAAATTGCTTTTTTTCTACATTATTTCAGTTTGTTACATGCATTTTTGTAACTGCTTTAGGAAAACAAAATTGATTACTGATTTAACTGTACTTAAACATACAGGTCCTTTTAGTTACTAATCCACTTATTCTGAATATGTGCAAACAATAAATTCTGCAAGCTTTTTGACAGAATTTGTATTTTTATATCTAAAGTGGACCATTTTAAAATGAATCTTGCCTTTTCCACTTTCTCAGAAACTCCATTCGGAGTGACTCAAGTAGCAGCATTAAGAGTCGCATTGGTGGAGGTGGCAAATCAACAGAAAAAGTAACAGATGTGAGGCAGTTACTGGAGGAAAAGAGGCAGGGACTCACTCAATCAGGGTCACGCCCTCCAGCTACTTCCAGCGGAAAGACGGGTGAGACTCCCAGCTATTATGCATTCACAACAATCTTTAACCTTTTTTTAACACAGCGGGGGCAATGAAAGCATGCAACTGTTTATTATTCTCTCCACAGATGTGAGACAGAGATTAGGGAAGAGACCTCACTCCCCAGAAAGAAGCCGCTCTGTGTCTCCTGTCATTCCTAGAAACACAGTCTCTCGCAGAGATCCGTTGACTGATGTGCGCAGCAGGCTTGGCGTGGCTAAACATGAGGCCCGTAGCCTCTACGCTGAGCCCCCAAGAGAGAAGAAAACAGGTACATCAGAGTAACAGCAAATCTTTCAAATGCAGAAAACCTTGGATACTCATAGTATTGTATTTCCAGGAGGCTTGTGGAGTCGCCTTGGCCCATCTCACAAGGAAAGTGCAGATGATCACAAGGGGTCTTCTCAAGCATCTTCTTCAAGAGGGGTGCGGCATCAAGGTGATGCAGAATCTGACGGAGTGGATGAAGATAATGTTGAAGAGGATGACTCTCAGCTGCAGAAGATGTGGGGAGCAATGATCAAGCAGAAGGAACAGCAGTCCAACAAGATGAAAAAAAGCAGGCTGGACAACCTGCCCTCGCTGCAGATCGAGATCAGTCGAGACAGCAGCAACGGATCAGACAGTGACTCTTGAGGGACTCTTACTGCAGGTGGAGAAAGTGTGTTGAAGAACATCTGTTAAACTGGGCGTATAGACCCTCACCTGTGTAATAAAACATTCCCACACTCCCATCTCTTGCCCTTTCTACAGACATTTGCAGATGTTATGTTTAGTCCTTTCTCCAGAAACTGTACTGACTGAGAGATCTGTTGGAATAAGAGAATTTTTAAGAATTAAAAAATTTGGCAGAATTTTTTTTCCTATTCCAAAGAAAGGGCAATGATGTGGAAGCCCTCGTGTTTTGTTTTTCTTTAAAAGAAAATGGATTGGTTGTTCTATTTAACACATCATTATGCCCATTTTAAATAAATGGTGATGCGCCAGGTTGATTAAAACAGCCCCATGACTTCATGTAGTGTGTGGACAGAATAAGCAAGTGATTGAATGCCTTTTAGCAATAGCTTTTATTATAGTCTCAGTGATGAGTTAATGAATGGTTGTCCATTATGTTATACAGGAGTGTCCTATCACTGTGGATTTGATGTGAGAAATGTTGGTCTGACATTTTATCTGGTGCAAGCCATATTGTATATCTTGGACCTGGGTGAAAAATTACATTACTGTATATGAGAGGTCCAATGAGAGGGGCACATACTGTAGCCAATCTATTGATCATTTTCTCACAATGGTCTATATTCTATAAATACATCTGCTTAGTGAAACAACACATGAGGAAAGCATTGTATGTTAAATAAAAAACTTTTTTTAAACATTGGATTGGATTTTGAAAAGTCCATACTTCAGAGAGTTGATTAATTTGTAAATTTATATTTTTATTTATTGAAGAATTCTATTGCCAATAAGGACTTTAATTTTGAAATTCTTAGACAACCCGAACCGGAAGTCATACTCGCGATATGACATACTTGTGCATTCAGAATAGCAGCCGGAGGATTGAGACTTTCAACATTCTCGTCGTTTATAGTATTAAAAGTACTTATTCCTTTTATTGTCATGACGGTTTTGTGGGTCGCCTGGTAAAGGGGTCATCTGGTATTAAAGCAGAAGAAAGATGTAAGCCGGAGCTCAGCTATTGGTCGCTAACTGTGTAACTTATGCTTCACATCCACTTTAACTCAGAAACTTCAGATCGCTGTAAATATCTGACATGTAGTTTAAGAAGCTGAAATGACACTATTGTAATCTGAATGGACTGCATAACGTAATATTGTAGCTGTTGACACATTCATTAAGAAAAGATGCAACAAGTTCCGTATGGATCTGTGGATCGAGACAAGCCTCTCATACGGGTGGCTTTCACCCGTTTAGCGGTAATCACAGTGTGTCTGCCGCTGTTCGGCTTCATCACCTGCATTGTGCTGTCACTGATCAACCACTACAATGCTGCTACATACACGCACTGCCAGGTGAGAACCAGTGCTTCAATCTTTAAAGCAAGTTATGCTTTAGTATTGATATTACAATTACACAGTATTATTATGAGTAATAAATGTATCCACAACCATTCTCCATTATTGCAACCCTAAGATCGAGTAACCACTGTGCATATTTTCCTTTCAGCATAATGCAAATTAAAATTTACATTTTTCCGAAGAAAGAGAAGGCGGGGGCAACACTCGTAAACAACCCTGATATTTAAGTTTCTTACTTAAATATCTTTTACTTTATTATATGTTGGTATCTAATCTATCATGGTCGTTTAATAATGCACATTGTTTCCAAACACATTTGTGTAAAGTTATACTGTTATGTCTATAATGACTTTATGCATTATAGTTTACATTAAGCAGCTGGGCAATATGACGATATATGTTGCCTTGTATATTTTCTGTAAAATCCAAGATTAAAGGAACATGTAGACACTAACCTTTGAATTGCGATGTGTATTAGTGGTACAGCTACAGACAGTGTTAATATGCACTGAAACTGAATCTAGAAGGCCCTAGTACCCCCAGGGTATAAATTCTTCAGAAGAACTAATGTGTATATAGTTCTGGCGAAAGGAGCCTCTGGGGCCCCCATGTACACTGCCCCTCTTTTAAAGAGCCCACCCCTATTTCAGTGATATTTCAGTGCCTAAATAATGCTGGGACCAGAATTTTAGGGCCTAAACTTAACATCTGTGTAAGTCTAAGAGATTTTGCGCTTGTCTATTTTGTCCACTAGTTGAAAGCAATAAGAGGCCTGAGGCCTCTTTGGAAATGTCATTAATGTCTTCAACACTTCGTCCTTACAGGTTGCCAACTACCTCCCGTCCATCAGCGCTGCCATCAGTTTAACACCAGAGCGCTACATCTGGCGGTTCAGCATCGGCCTGCATTCCGCCCCGCGGTTCCTTTTGGCAGCGGCCTACTTAAGCTTTTACCGCGGGAGATTTACTAGGAGACTGACGGAGCAGCTTCTGAGTGTCATCACGTTCCTCTTATCTCTCAGTGAAAATATAGGGCTGCTTCTGCTTACCTACGTCTCCTCCACTGAGACTTACAGTAAGTGATTGTTTGGAGCGGAGCCCTGTGTGTTGTCCGAGCGCAAATGCAGGCATGCGGGAAGCTCCTGTTGTATCAGCTATATGGGATTTTATTATGTTGGTATTGATTCGTTAAATGTGGCGTGTTTGTTAATGGGTGCAGTCGTGCTCGTAAACACTGTGGACTCGTGGACTGTGCGTGATGTTTTGGACTTTCTTACAGCGTGAAACTCATGAAAACTTTGAAGCATAATCACATCACTGTTTAAATTATCCTGATTTTAATAAAACAAAAAAAGACCAAATATGTCCATGTAAGTTCACTTGGAAGTTATATTTTTTCACACTACACGAATAATTATTAGGAAGAATAAAAAAGTAAAGTAACTCATATTTGGGTTGAAATATGAAGATATTGTGAGATTCAGCTACTGTTAACTTACAAAACTTACCTTTTTTAACGACAGCCTGGCGACTAATGCTTTGCACATGTGCTCCACAGGTCTCCATAAGAGCGGCTTTATCGTGTTTATTGGGAGCTCTTTACTACACATGTTGTGCACCTGCAGGTTGTGGTCGGTGATCGCGAAGTATTCCCTTAGTGCCGAGGTATTCAGCTTCCTATGGCTTTATTTGTCTACAGATCAACAGAGGGCAGTGCACACACACCAACCCTACAACACTTGCTCTGTATGACATTACTGTGGTCTCAGTCTGTAACGGGCCCCTTCATATTGCAAGCAATGTTCAGAATACTATAATATGTTTGTTTGTTGTTTATTTGTTTGTTTTACAAGGAGCATATAAGTTAGTGTATGTAGGTTAGTTACACACAAACATGCTAATCATTTTCTGATTGGATGATGATAGACATTAACATGAATGACCATTTTTACATTTTGTTGACACATATATATATATATATGTTCTTAACACTTCACTGATCTTGGTACAATAAAAGGTGTTGCTTGTGTTGGTAGCTGAGAAACATGACAGTCAAAGTGTGGGAGACCGCAGCGTATCTGTACATTTCTGTCGCTGTGAAAGTGCAGCTGGTTTATGTATTTCTGTTCTTCAGGGGAAGTGGTTGAGATAGATTGTGCTTTTACAGAACCTCGTGACACCTGCTTGCACCACATCTTGTTGCAGAAAAGAAACTAACATTCTTTCAAATTTTCCCTCCATTTGTTCCTCACTGCAAATCTTTGACGGTAGGAGATGATGTCATACCGCCTAAAACGCCGCCTCTTCTGCTTCAACGGTTGTTTCTGCGTGTTGGCTTTCTACTTCTTCAGACGCCACAACACTTACTGTGAAGCAGGAAGTGAGTGCAACATCTTGGCCATTCTCTGTCATTCACCCCACCCATGTTCTGCTCAACACTTGTTCCCTTTTTACTGGTTTTACCAGCATGAATTTAATTATTTTTCTCTTTAAAGGAATAGTTCACTTAAAAATTCTGTCATTATTTCTTAACTTTATATTGTTTGAAACCTATGACTGTCTTTCTTCCATGTAACATAATTGTGATTGTTTTGTAAGAATACGCCACACTTTCCATATAATAGAAGTTAATCAGGACAGGGGATGTCAACTCATTTCTGTTTTATGGCTATAAAAGACCAATTTTAAGATGTTTGTATGGCACGTTTTCTCATTTTAGAGCTTGACAGTCCCGATTCACTTTCTTAATTTGGAAAAACACTAACAGGATATGTTTCCAAACTTTACCATTTATATTGCACAGAACAAAAAGTCACTGATATTTCACATTTTTGGGTAAATCTTCGTTTGCAAACCAATAGAATTTTTGGGTGAACTGTTCCCTTTACAAAGCCAATAAAATATTTTAATTTAAAAGTATTTTACAAATATTTAAAAAAAACTCAAACTATTGTCTTACTTTTCTCTGTTAACTCTCTATGGCAGTTTATACGTTCTTTGCTCTGTTTGAGTATCTGGTGGTGCTCTCCAACATGGCCTTCCACATGACTGCCTACTGGGACTTTGGAGGTAAGGAGGTGATTATTGCTACACCTTCAGAGGGAAGACGCTTCTGACACAGGAAGTCAAGGCTCATCGTATCCTTGGAACTTGAGACAGAAGATCTATCAGAGGTCGTGCTGAAGATGATTTGGGCCAATACTGACCAGTCAAAGCGTGTGTGTCTAAGAGACTGTACATCTTCACATACAGTCTGACTTAATTCAGATATTTATTACAGGTGTTGAAAATACATTTTTCAGTGATTTGTTGAGTTTTGAATTAATATTTAAATAAATGTTTTACATGTAGAGAAAACTTATGAGTGAAATGTCCTCAAAATGTTCAGTAATTTATTATCTTTTAGTTGGTTTTCTTGGAACAATACGGGCTGTTAAATATTCTCAAATTAATTGTTTTATTAAGTATTTGTAAATGTACACTACAGTGAAACTTCAAGAATGAGACTTTAATGTCGTCTCAGTTGGCCTGCAGCTGTGGCTTTACTATTGCAACTGCAAGAGTGGGAACCGTTTTCGTATCTGCAGCCTTTGACATAATGAAGCATGCACATGCTGACTGTTATTACATTTTTCTCTTCCTTTGTAAATGCAAGTGTAAATCATGTGTATCAAAGTAAGTGCTCATCTCTTTGCACAGCATTTAATGTATGGATTTTCTAATAGCTAAAAAGCATTGGTAAGTTTGTACTTGTTTCTATGGTTAAATATGTTAAGATTAATGGTGTTTATAAAGGTGACAATGGTGTTTGTCATGTGATAGTTGCCATTATTTCAGCGGAAGGACCGCAACACCATGATGTGCCACATGACAGTTTAACAGTCAAATACTGAATCTGTGAAGCACAAAGACATTATAAGAATAGTTTTAGCATGATAGTGTGAACTAAACTGCCTGTAGTTAAGTTCTGCCTATAACTGCCTATAAGATGTACCAAACTCTTGTTTTTATACATTGGTGGCAAATAAATATTTGGATTAAAAGTAACCATGGATCACTTTTTACATTAGCCAAATTAAGTTTAGTCTCTCTTTCACTATCTCTGTTTAAAATATATAAATTGCAGGATACCTTATATGTTAATGTCAAATAAAGCCAAACTGACATTTGTCTGAAATTCTGACCCGACAGCTCAAAATAATAAATCATATTTATAAGCTTTCCGTAAACTGATTTTGAACACTGATCCGTGTTGTACTTGTTGAATAAAAGCCATTTATCTAGTGGCATTTGTCAAAAAATGTGTAAAGTATTACTCAGATTAGTCCTAATTAATAATTCCAAGAAGAACTTTATATTAACTTGAACACTTTCATTTATGTTAAAATGCTTTCAGATTGTTTCAT
>JAZGTK010012898.1:0-14645 GCA_036877625.1 Ambastaia sidthimunki | reverse complement strand
GTCTACTGGTTAAGGAGTCGGGCTTGTAATCAGTAGGTTGCTGGTTCGATTCCAGCACCGGCAGGTAGCAACTGAAGTGCTCTTGAGCAAGGCACCTAACCCCTGTGTCAAGTGTGGGTTCTCTCAGGGTTTTTCCCAGAATTGAGAAAAATTGATTTTGTTTCTAATGCCTGCAAACACACAATGTGCAAATTTACTTCCTCACACTCACCTTTCTGGCAGGCTTTAGGATACTTAATGTAGGATACAGATTTTGTGCACAGGGACCAGACAGTTATTCTTAACTGTAAAGATAAAGCAGAAACAGGGAAATACCTGTATGAATATTACACAGAAAAAAAAAAAATATCCAGCTGCATACAGATATAATCTACATAAGCAGTTGACAGTATATTATAACAATATGGAAGATTATGTATTTTTCTTTTCATGTAAAGGAGAAAGAGAAAAACTACATCAGGTGGGAAAAATTGTTGCTCTTAGGAAGAAAGTTCAATGCATAAGTTCTAATTCACAGAAAATTACAATACAAATAAGAAACAATAACGTTTTAAAAGTATGTATGTAAACAAATAAATCTGCTCTGTGCCATATATCCAAAACGTTATGCTGTGCGCTAAAGAAAACATATTTCTTAAATAACATGAGGGCGAGTAAATTTCTATTTTGGTTTTGAGTAACACAATCTTCATACAAATGACATATTTCATGTTTATACTAGAAAGCTAAACATGTACAGTATTCTGTGTGTGATCAAAACAAGCAAAATCAAGTCTAAAACAAAAGACAGTGAACCGAACATGCTTAAAGGACAAGTGAAAAACAGGGAACTGTACCAAAGATGGGGCACATAAGAACAGAAAGGGGATATGCATCTCACTCCAATGAATACAATTTTCAGTGTCAGTATTCAGAGGAAGCAGTATATAAAAAACAGATTGTTCAGCAGCATTACCCTAAATAACCCTATACATTTACTGTTTTCTGTTTTAGAAATATGTTCTTTATACAGAAAAAAATTTCTGAAATCCAGCATTTAATTGGATTAAGTGGTAAAATCTTACCTCCAGATTAAGCAGAAAATGACCTTATATATAATAATAATAATAATATACAGTTATATCTATAACTATATTTTTTGGCCTAAAACTGTCTGGGCATCAAAGACCATAAGTCGCAGAGAGACCATACTTGGTGGGATGTATGGTCTACTCAGACACATCCGCACACACCTGTCAAACACTAGTTGCCAATTTACATTTTGGGCTAGAAACAAATTTATTTTTCCCCTGAATCCTAATCTATAAGCCACTGGCAGGTTCTACTTTCCGGCCACATCATGCCATACACCATAAACAATATAAGTTGTGCCACACACTTATTGTGTAATAATCACAGTAATACTGGGTACTGCAGTTATATTTATTATATAAATGGAAAATTGCAAATATCACTATATAAATGAAATGAACTTGAATACATGCCCTACAAAATACATATCTCAGATTTTTATTTCCGTCTATAAAAGTTTTCTGTCTTTGAATTTTCCAAAAAAATATACTTTTTCTAACTCTTCCTAGGTCATTTGTCCAATTTGCTCAAAACTAAGCATTATCTACAGACCCCCATGGCAAAAAGTTAGCAAAACATTTTCAATGGGTCAAGCTGTTTTAGCAGATATGAACAGGGCTTAAATTAAGTGCAGGGGATGGCTAAATTACAAAAAGCCTATCCTCTGTAAAACCAACATCACCCCTTAAAATCCCCTTTAGATTATCAATATGCATTATGTAAAGCTTATCATGCAAATATAATATTACAATTCTCAGCTTATGATAATTTACAACTTTAAATAACTCAAAAAGGAGCAACACATAAAAACAGTTGACCTTTAAAAAAAAAGAACCAAAAGGTAAGATATTTATTTGATTATTGTTTAAAGACATTCCTCTGACGTAAGATTATGTATGCTGATATGAGCTGGTATATAACTGGTCAAGACTTTAAAAGCCATATAAAAGCAACAATGTATAATTTACCTTAGATCATTTACCTCAGAAACTAATTTTAAGTAAGCAAATGTACAAACGGTTAATTCTGTAAAAACAAAGTTTAAGACAAATTCTGTAATTATTAGGCTTAGCTACAGGACCCCTGCCCCACCAAAAAAATACCACCCCATCCCTCTTATGAGGGATGAATATGAGCCAATGAAATCTGTAGGTGTGGCCCATCTTCTAAATGAAAATTCCATGCTTAACGAAACTTGGTGCATGTAGACATGAGGATATTCTGTGGACGCACAACAAATCTTGGCCTATTTTTTTCCATGGGGCACTACAACAGAAATTCCTTAATAATGTTATAAATGTATGGACACCAGCATCAAATTTCAGCAGCTAATAACATCAAATCTGAATAGCCTACTATTGTGAAAAATGACATATTTATAGAAAGAATATGTGTTCCAAATTTGG
This sequence comes from Ambastaia sidthimunki, assembly GCA_036877625.1. Lineage (NCBI taxonomy): Eukaryota > Metazoa > Chordata > Actinopteri > Cypriniformes > Botiidae > Ambastaia > Ambastaia sidthimunki. The sequence goes on along the minus strand of JAZGTK010012898.1, from coordinate 12,168 downwards.
TGAAAAGATGGCCACATGGTGACACTATAATAAGCAATAAGCACAAAAATCTTTGTTTCTTCAGAATCCTTGTTTTAAGCATTAACTATTGCTTAGTAAGTAATATATTTTTATGTTTAGCAATAGTTTTCCCACAGTTCTCTTTTTTAATTTCTAAGAAATTAGAAATTAATTTTTTGAACTCATGCCAGTCCAGCCCGTTTTTTTCTATTATATTTAGTCTTTGTTAACAAACATAAAAGTTGAACCAACAGTGAACTACTGTATATACTTTGACAACATTTAGAAACTGAATTGTGATCATTGTTTTTGGTGCAAAATACTATAATTAATAAATGTAATTAACATTTTTAAATTATATTAATGTTGCTTATGTAAATAACCTTTACATAGTAAAAGCAAAGTAAAATTAATGCATTTCCTGTAACCACCTAATGTGCTGTCTTTAAAATTGATAATGTAAAAGGATATGTTCACCCCAAAATGAAAGTTTCCTAATAATTTGTTCAAATGCCAAATGTTCATGTCCTTCTTCAGTCAAAAAGAAATTAAGGTTCTTGAGGAAAACATTCCAGGATTTTTTCCAAACTCATGCATTATCATGTTGGAAAGGTCACGCTGGACAAAGGTGTACTACTAAGATTTAGACATCCGCAAGATTTAGATAACATTCACAAACAGACCACTTTAAACAATAAACTGATAAATACATATAATATGTAGCATTCCGCATACACATCAACTTTTGAACAGCCCTCCTTCTCCACATTTGTGAACAATGAGGTGGTTCTTCTTGGTTTTTAATGGCAGCTGACAACCAGCATAATAGATGCATAAATATCAGCCCTGTCTCAAACACAAAAGCATTATTTTTGGCACAGATTAATGTGGTCCCCAGATCAAGATGCAATGAAGTTTACCAAGTTTTTTAAGTTTATGTAGTTACCCTATATTATTCAGTACATTGTTGTGCAAGAAACTGTATAATAGTACTGTAAAGGTGCATAGAGGGTTGTTATAAGTCAGTAAGAACTAAGAACCCCTTAAGTTTTGCATATTAACTTATCATTGAGCATTGAGTTATTATACTCATTGAATGCTGAATGAACTCAGCATTCAGTTTTTTCAAGACAATTAATGACTCAGAAGTTAAACTTGTTTTTTATGGACGAGTTTTTAATGTTATTTTCAGGTCTTTAGTTATGAACATCAACAGGGTTCTCCCCCTTGAATCATACTCACATGGAACTCAGTAGTGTTAAGTACATGGCGCCCATCGGGACTCCAGCGTGACGAGACGAGTCCAATCGAACCCTCATCTATCTTACAATGCCAGTCCGGCTGTTCTAGTGACCATACCTAAAAAAATTTACATATTTTGTGGTTACAAACACTCAAGTCTCAAGAAATTTATCAGAAATAAAATTCTTGTCTGGTTATCATGCTTGGCCTAAGGCCTTATTAACACAAGTTTGATTTGCTTACTCTGACCATTAGGACAGATTATCCAAACTGTATTTTTTGTAAGTGATTAAATCTGACCAAGTGTTCAGACAGTGTTGTCAGTATTCATTATTTACCACTATTGTTACAAAAATAAAGGCAATATGCCATGTACAATACCTGCACTAGTCCTCTCTTGTACATGGCACAAAGAATGAACAGAGAATCAGAGGACCATTCCATGTGCATCACCTGGTCCAGGCATGTGAACAGGTGCACAATTTGAAGGGTGTTGATATCCCGCACCATCAGACGGAACTGAACACATGTGGCCTATAGGTCCAGATTGAATGGAGTAATTAGGCGGGAGAAATCACCTTCAGTGGACACAATGCTACTGCAAAATTACTTAACAAGAATTTAAGGCACAGCAAACAATAACAGTAAAGAGCTGCTACTAGGATTTGTGCTGTGCTTTACCTTTACATTCAGCAGACGCTTTTATCCAAAGCGACTTACAAGTTGAGGAAAACAATAAAGCGATTCATCCAGAGAAAGAAGTTGTGTTTAATACCTAATAAATACCTTTAAATACCTTTAATAATATTTATGGTTCATTTGTCACAGTGGAAATGGAAGTGCATTATAGGATATAGTTTACTAGTAAAGCAATAGGTTTTATACTTTACATTTTAAATCTCATCTGGGTATTCCATGCTTACAAGAGATTTGTATACTGTTCACAGTATGCATACTGTATGTACTGTATACTACCGAAATAGTAAGCACAGTATCATAGTATACTATTTTAAACATGTCTATTAGTTAGTATATAATAGTATGATGTTGCTGGCTGCAACAATAACATCTTACCAAATATTTTCCATCTGGGGAGACTTTGCACAGTTGATTGGACTGTTTGAGGACCTCTGAGAAATTCATGCTACCAGAACCTAGAGCAAATTACTCTGTGTCTGAAAAACAACTATAATAATTACCGGACAGGTACAAAAACACATTAAAGATGTATAAAACACACTACTTAGCTACTGTGGGTTGATCCATAACTTTAAAATGCAGACAGGAAACCAAGCTAACTTAAAGCCTATATGAGTTTACAATAACCCATTTCAAAAGTGTACATATGCTTGGCTCTTAATGCTGTGTGATCTAACCTGGACAATAAAAACTATTTTTATGTTTTGTATTTTTTATTTTATGTTTGTGAGTTTTTGTTTATCCTCTGGCAAACTTTAGAAAAATCCTCCAGATCCTTTACATTCATACTTTTTTAGCATCTTCTGCATATCTGAGCCAACAGTAGTTATATGAGATTCATCTTTTCACACTGAGAAACTCATACGCATATATTACAAAAGGTGCAAACATTCAACATTCACTAATTGTCAAGAGTACGACAAAATACGAGCCATTTTATTGATTCGTGTTCTGGCCCGGGATTGGGCTCGGGTGCGGTTCGCATGTAGTGCTATTGCTAACCGTGCCAGAGAACTCATCATTATCTACTCATCATTACAACAACAAACACATTCTAATAATATTTGAACAGTACATAGCTTTAATTAATTCCAGTGTATTTAGATTTATAACGGGTCTGAGTCTCACCTTGTTAATGAACAGAAATTGTAGTTTGCAAGTAAAGCTGCGAATTGCTCAATCAATTAATTTGTAATCTTATTACATGTGCTGTACAACCAAGTGAAAATCACAGCATGAATGATAATTCTATTAGGCAGCATATTAGCAAAAAGTTGCATCGCTTATAACCAAAGCGTGCAGTGCTAGTGTTCGTGCAGGCCAGCAAGGGACTGAGGACAATCGCGCTCGGACACGGTTCAAACTGGCAACCGTACCTGGCGTGAGTACAGATTCACCCAGGTAGAAAACCCTTTACAATTTCAGACACTAAAGTACGTTATTAAAGTTTTGAGGACTGCAGACCCGGAGTTTTCGGCGGTGTAAATGTTATAATGACTCCGTCAAATGTAAGATCGTAGAAACTTAACCAATTAATTAAAAATCTGTCTTTGGGACGCTAACGGCTTCGTACCAGTGTGATTACTAAAGTTAGCACGCTGGTTACTTAACTAATATATAAATGATCAGAAGGCTCATTATATGCAGTTGAACAATTTACCTTTTAATGCTGGAGTAACAGTTGATCAGATGAGGTTATCAGTCCGTTATAAGAACCCTGTACCACATAAAACAAAGCTATTCAAGATAACCGTCTCACTTTTGTTTCGGATGTAACGTGAGCGATAACGTAGCGTGTGTAGAAAACCAACCAATCAGAACCGTGATTTATTGTAGCGGTCACAGGGGAGTTGTGGGAAATGATGTTTTATCGGCAGTATTCTAAGTACACCCTACATCAAACAATAGATAAGATGTACCAAGTTAAGAATAAGTAATTTTAAGACTCCTATGTATACCATGGCTTTGTTGCGGTCGTGACTGTATTTTGTTTTTGAAAATGCAAAACTTTGATATGCCGTAAGCAGGTTATTTAATTGGTTGTCTAGGATGTTGTCTGGGATTAGGATGTTTGTCATTGATTAATTATCAGATTTGGAATTTTGAAAGATTTGGAAGATTTTCGCATGTCAAACACACATGCGGCAATTTTTAATGCGATATTGTAAATATAAGGCTTTAATCACATCTCAGCGGCCACTTCATAAGGGATTAGTGTTTCCCGCCTCGTATGTACCCAAACGGCGGCGAACGCCTCCTGCGTACCACACTCTATTTCCCCAACCCTACCCTCCACAGCCAAGTGCACTCACTCAGCAAGCCTATTTACCCTAAAGCTGCATAATCAGCCTGTGCGTCTTTCTCTTATCTTGCTCGTTTTCTACAAGGAATTCAATGTGCGTATTCTTATTGAATGGCTTAATTCACTTATTTCCTGTTTAGGCTGTACTTTGCAGGGTTCGGAATCTGGGTCAGCTGCAAGTCAAGGAAACTGATTTTGGTGTCCAGATGACATTGTTATTCCAAGCCAAGAAAATAACTTGTTTGGTAAGTAAATATACTATAAATACTGTGTTTGGGTTCGAACACTTTGACACTTGACAGTTCAAAGTCAATGTAATATTGTTTTAAACCCACCCTCTAAATGTTACTTGTAAGCGCTTTTTATGTTTTTACATTCATCCCAATAGCTTATTTTATTCATTTGTAACATGGCGAACTCGGTGGGTATTAACATTTATTAATGTTAGCAATAGCAAAACGATTTGTGTTTATCGTATATACGATAAAAAACAGCCAGCTCTTACAATATTTGTTGCTGAATAATTTTGCAGCTTTTCACCTACGATAGAAAATCGATGAGCGCCCCGAAAGATGACACAGTGGTCAGAGCTCACTATGATAATTGAGTAGTACTGCAGACTAAGCCTTATACTTGATAACAAGAACTTCTTGTATGAATGTACTTCTGTAGAGAGCTTTTATGCTTTTCGTTAGACACAATTTCATTACCACCAGATTTGGATAGATAATGATTCTTTATCTTGATCTTTTGATAAAAATGTATTTATATCATTAGCATTATTATCATTAGCTATATACCCTATTTAGAAAATGATTTTATTAATTTCAGGTATATTGTGCATATATTATTATATTATATATTTACTACCTTTATATTTTATATTGTATATTTTTCTTATCTTATCTTGAGATAAGTTATTTCTTTCAGTATAAAACATAGCCTAAAAAACAAAAATAAAGAAGACACTTCCAAAAATTAATAACATTATTTAAAGCTCATATGGATTTCCAGTTTATAACGCTACAGAGGTGCAGGAAGTTAAATGAAGGCAGGATATGTGTGACGGGTTTTGTGTAATTTGTTGTCAAGGGTGCCGCTATTACGTTAATAGTAGTTAAGGGCGCTCAAAGGCTATGTTGTCTGTATGGATATGGTCTTTTTGCTCTTTTGCTCTTTGCTTTTGACCTACTTTGGAATAACATCGACACTCGGTTGTCAAACACAGCTTGTTTCCATGACGCATTAATCGGTGAATAACTTCGGTAGTCTGATGGTCATGGTTGATCATTTTTTGGACTGTTGAATTTGAGCATCGGTAAGCAACTGCGTTATTAGTTGTTAAATGACAGATGAAAACGAAGACCTTTGTCAGGTAATGATTGAATTCTCTGTCTGAATCCCCAATGTCTTTGTGTAATTGCTGCAAGACCTTTAACTCATCTCAAGGTGGCAGCTAACAGGGGAATACATGTCAAATTTAGTAAACACGGTGCTACCCTAAAAAAAATTTACGTTTACACAAATTATTTTTTTAATATGGAATTTTAACCAGGTCAGGTAATGAGAACAGTGATTAACATAAAATGTAATACACACACACACACGCACACACATATTTTAACAAACATTGGCTCTTTGCTGAGGTTAGAATTTGCTTTATCCGTGTAAACGTTTAGGTGGTGTTTGCATCTTACAATGCAGTATTTGGCATTCGGCGTTACCGAGGGAACAGGCGCGACTCAGGCGTTGCACACTAATTTGCGTTATTACTGAATGCACCTTTTAACCTTAAACTTAAGAAATGTATGCCTATGCCTATTTTATTTTAAATAAAACTCTAAGCAATTGTATTATTATTTATAGCGTATTTATTGCCTTTTCGGTGGGGTGGGGGTGGGGCAATAAGTCTAAACTTGGCATCTTTATTCTGAATTTGTACATTCATTTTTCAAATCTGCTGCAACTCAAACTTCAGAAATTGCATTGGCAGCAGGGTGGAAATGAAAACGTGTGTTTAATTTTTACACAATCATGCAGTTCATACAGTTTAAAAGATTAATATTTACAGGGCTTAACAAAGCCACTATATTTTACAATCATGTTGAAAGATTTGTTACACAAATTTATGTACTTCTTCTTCAGGGTCATTTATAAAACATTGCAGCATCCATTAAAATATAATGATCATTATAATGCCATAGGTATTAAACATCACATAGAAATTGTTTTAATGTTTTCAAATGTTTTAATAATAATCCTAAATACAAATAGATTCAAAATCAGTATTTAAAAGGAACAGGTTGCCAAAAAGTTGGATGGTGCTTGTCATACTATACAGAACAAAAAAATTGAATATTGGTCTGGATTTGAATGCTTACTGTATACCACAGACTGCAATTAGTAATTTCAAAGCCATCACATAATGTTTTTATTTTATACATGCACCACAAGTAACGTTTGTTGGCTTGTCGTCCCTAGTGTGATCCATTATTTAACATTCAAGATGTCCCAGTCATCAACTGCAGATGGGGCCACAACCTTTGAACACTTGTGGAGTACTCTGTGAGTTTGAATTTACCTGCATTTATTTTTCATAAAAAAGTAAAGGAAACCGCTTAAATGCTTAAAATGTTGTCACAAGTCTGGTTAAATTATGATTATTATTCCCTCTAATATCAGCAGTCCATTTTAATACTACAGCCAACTATTGTGCATAATTTTTAGATACACTATTTAGATATGCAGTTTACTTTCTGTGAATTTATTAAGGAGCCATTACAAAGAATGTATCCTGGTAATCTTTGTTGTTTTTATGATATGATTAATTGACCATCCCTCTGTTATGCCATAGTGAGCCAGACAGCACATATTTTGAGCTTCCTCAGGCAGGACACTCAGAGAACAGGGTGGCTACCAGCCTGTCCAGCAACCGCACTGAAGTCTGCATGGACATTTACCACATGAGAGATATGAATGAAAATGTGATGGTAAGAAAAAATATGTAATAAATAACCCGAAATAACAGAAATAAACTTACAGTCTACCACTTGCAAACAAATGTCTCAGGTAAGTTAAAAATCTGAAATGCGGGACATTTGTTTTCACTCTGTCTGTTCAAATATCTGTTTATTATGTTTTGCCTGTAAATTAGCTTTAATACCTGAGTCTAAATACTAATCAGCAGTACTATAGAACTAGATTTAGTTGGTTGGATTTCCCTCCTCATCCATCAGGATTCCCTCCACAGTTCTTGGTTTCCCTCTCTTGTGTTGATTTTCTTTCCCTTCAGGCTCTGCAGTAAGCCAGAGTGTATGAGTGGAGTGTGTAGTGGGCGATAGTGATGATGACTTAATTAGAGAGAAAAGCCGAGCCAGGATTGTGACACCTGCTACTATGTCCCATTTGGGGCACACGTGCCAAAACCAGATAGATGGATACATAGGATAGTGGGTGGATCTGGGTGAATCTCACAAAAAACGTATTTATTTAACCCAGAAATAAGAATATTATTAAGAAAATTAAACATAATTTAGGACCCTTCTAATTTTTCGTATTATGCATTTTTTTAGAACAATTAACTACTCCAGTATATTTCAGAACGTTTTCATTTTAGTTGTTTTGAATTTCCAATGTTTTTATTGATTCTCATTAGAATTTTTTTAAATCATTTTTTATCATTATCATTTTTCTGACCTAAAATTATTCACCTGATACTTTGAAATATAGCTCCGGCTGATTGGTTATCTTATTTTCATTTTTAATTTGGACAGTTATGAGGGGGAAAGTTAATCACCATATTTTTGTTGAATAATGATTATTTAATTAGAAAAGCAAAGCCATTGAAGCCAAAAAATGGTCTAGATCTGCTGTTTTATAAGAAGGCCAAAGATGTATTGTTGGCTGCATCTAGAAGCTGACAGAGCAAGAAGAACTGGTGGAAAATCACAAAGAGAAACTTACAGTCAGGAGTAGTTTTATCTTGTTAGTTTTGCTCAGAGCATCTGAAGTGAAGAATTGAGACGTGTATCACTCACCTGTTTACTCTGGTCACATGATCAGACCAGTGGGAGAATCTTCCCTGTTTGTTATGTGCCTTGCAGGATGCTGTGTATCCGTGACCTGCCTCAATACTACAGCACAGCAGGCAAGCAGTTTCAATGATTCTATTGATTTTTCCTTTTTTTATCCCATGTACACAAGTTGTCCTCTTAATAAGGCATTTTAGGTAGAACAAAGTAATTTTTTTCTGCATCATGTATTATTGATTGTTGTATGACATTGTTTTTTGGTATTTTATCTGCTATGGCACCATATTTTGGAAAAAAAAATGGTTAGGGCTCTTTAGTGCTATGTTATACAGTATATGGTATGTTATAAGAAAGCATAAGAAAGCACATATATATTTATAGGTTAATTGAAATAATTTCTTCTGCTGAGATTCCATATCTTGTTATATGTTATAACATTTATTATTCATATAATATTTTATACTGCTAAGGCTGTTTGGTGCTTGTTTATTTAATTGATTCGGCGAAAATAAAACTCATATAAAAAATATAGAAAAATAAAACACAACTATAATTGACTTACAATAATTGAGAATATGTTATTTTCAGGATTTACCTGAGCAATGCTGAATAGATGATTAAATCTAAAGCCAAACAATCATACATATAATAGCAATACTTTCTGTTTACAGCAGAGGGTGCTATTTAAACAGCCCAACAAATACAAACATTTCTGAGGACAAATTTATACTGTTATTTACCGCAAGGTGAACAAAAATGCAACTTAAAGAGATCTAATTTGAGATTGATTAAAAAGTTGGATAATTGACGTTTGAGTGCTGTTCCTATTATACTACACTTTATATTTTGCAGAAAGTTTCATTTGGTCTTTAATGCTTTGATGAACTTGGATTTCTGAACTTTTCAATCATAAACATACTTTAATTTGTTTACATATTCACTTTATTTATATAATTTCATTTCTACATTGTGACATAGTGTGCACATTAGAAAAGTAGTGTCTTTACACAACCAGTAGTGAATCAAAAAATCATCAAAAAAGATCATTCTGCATGATATATAAGCTTGTTTTCTCACGGGGACCTAATAATGCCCCTGCATAGTCACAAAATGTACTGCTATTACTATACTTGAGGGGTCGCCGTAATAAACACACACACATACACACGTCTGTTCTGTTTCAGTTTGTCACAGAGCATGTTTAGGCTTAGTAATGAGGCACACCTGAGTGTGTTGACTCTGTTCTCACACATAGATCATAGATCATAGATATATCCTATATGGAAAGCCCCTGTTTAAGGGAAATAAATGTATTCGTGTGAAAAAGGCATACATGCTAAGACAAGCATCACTATTACACCCTAGCACTGATGCATCAAGTTTTGCACAGGCAAGCATGACTCACCTAAGAGAATGTAAGGCCCATTCACACCAAGAACGATAAGATAACCATAATGATAACTTTATTAGCGATCACACCAACACACAGTAACACTAGTAAATGCAGGAGCCCTTTAAATTCAAATAGAGTTGATTGGCTGTCAATGTTTATTGTTCATCAGGTGGAAAAACACTCTGAAAGTGATCCCAAAGATTTTGTAGTTGTGGTATGGACTCTTACATTTAGAACGTTTTTTAAAACTTTATCTTTTTAGTTGTCATTATTGTCCATAATGTGAACGCCACCTTAGGTCTAATTTTGAATTAATTCAGGCTTGATGGACTCTCTTTCATCTTCTCTTGGCTTTAGTACTGTTAATGATATATAACATGACATAGGCAGGGTCTTAAAGAAATGTTCTCCAGCAAGTGCATACTTGTGTGTTGTTGTCTGACTGCAGACATGCCATAATTTTCCAGACAGAGCAGTTTCTATTCTCTGTCTGGACTGCACCAGCTGTCATTTGTTATGTCCACAAAGATCATGATCATTTGAAAACAGGCCATGGAGTCAGAGGTTGGGCAGGCTGTGGGACATGAGTGTTGGCCATGTTTACTCACTATTGTTCCTGCATCATTGTGTCTTTTGACAGCTAAAGTCATGTGATTCTTTTAGTTTGGTCAACATGAAAAAAGGTAAATGCTTTATTCTAGCTTGATTGATGAAGCAGCATTAGCTTTTATTAGTCTTGAAGTAATTTAAGCTTCATTTTATGTTACAAAGGTTATGTGACAATCATTATGCTTTCTTCCACTCTTTGTGTTACCCTTATGTTTTCCAATGAATAATGTGACAATGATAATACACACACACACACACACACACACACACACACATATATATTCTTTAAATCACTAATTACAAACCTATATGACTTTTTCTTCTGTGGATCACAAAAGAAGATATTCTGAGAAATGTCTCAGAAGCTTTGTCCATACAATAGAAGTCAATGGGCAAACAACAGTTGTTGTTTGGTTACTAACATAGTTCAAAATATCTTCTTTAAGTTTCATTACAGCGTGTTTTACAACCTACCCTTCAGCTGAGGCACGGTTCCCTCCCATATACATACCTGTACAACATGACTGAATCTCAGGAGGCAAAGTGGATGGTTGCAGACTTACCTTGTGTCTTATCTCCTCCCTCTTTTCTTTAATGTCAACTCTTTGCCTCCCTCTTTCCCCTGTTTCCCTCCCACTGCTTTACCTGTCTCACCTTTCTTTTCTTACTCTCTCCATTCAGTCTCAGTACAGCCTGCTGAGCAGCAGCATGGAACAAGGTTTGGGGAACAGAGCAGATTCTATCAGCCCGTACAGCTCAGAGAATACCTCCAAAGTGCCAACGCCGTCACCCTATTCCCAGCCAAACTCAACCTTCGAGGCCATGTCTCCGGCCCCTGCCATCCCCTCCAACACTGACTACCCAGGACCTAACAACTTTGAGGTTACCTTCCAGCAGTCTAGCACCGCCAAATCAGCCACCTGGACGGTGAGTAGAGCATCCTTTAAATTGTGTTGCCATGTGAGCAATGCCACAGTAGCTATGCACTACGAACAACTACGAACTGATGTTCTTTTCTTCACTTGCCAAACTCTCTTTTTGGTCTATTCTAGTTTGTTGTTCTCTTAATTGTGTTTCTTCTAAATTAATATTTGTATTGCTGTATGGAAAATATTCTAGGTAAACTTAAAGACAGAAACGAGGTTTGAATTCCAGTGCCTTCAAACGCATTTATAAAAAAACTGTTACTTTAAATTAATGTAACGTAACAGAATGTTGGCTCTTCTGAGCAGTGTAGTGGAGCAAAAGCCCACCCATTATGACCTTTGGTCCTTAGATATTGCTCAAATAATATATAAGTTATGAGCTCAACAAGGTAAAAATTGTATGTCAGATAACTTAGAAAACTGATTTTTTAAATAACGCACAATTTGAGTTATCCTTTAGTAGCGCTGCAGGATAAGCCATCTGCCAAATTGAATATTCAGAGATAAGGGTGTTCAAAGTATTAGCAATAGTAAACAATCTATCAGGCAGACAGGCAGGACGTATTTTATTTATATAGCATAATTTAATACAAATATAGTTGCCCAATGTTCTGTACAAAGATAATAAATGTAATACCAATAAAACATAAAAACCCCCAAAATACAAAAATAACAAAGAAAACACATAAAACGTGACTCAGCACCCAGAAGAATTAAAAGCCTGAGATAATAAATGGGATTTTGATGTGTTATAGTACTAGTGATGCCTAGAGAGAAAGATGCCTACAGAGAGAAAGAAATCACAGAAATGCAAACAGAGAAGCTTGAAACCAGAGCTGTCAGTGTTTTCTCTAAATTCTAGTGTCGCCATGGAGAAAGGTGCTACATACGTTTGTCATAGAGTTGACCCTCTGAAACAGGAGATCGGGCTCTTTTCCTGTATCGGGTGGCTCTTAGGCTGTTTGC